>SJYA01001205.1:166508-194462 GCA_006410615.1 Neotragus moschatus
CATTATATATTTAATATATTTATTATATAATATGTAGCTATATATCTATTAAATATATAACATATATAACACATAACTATAATATATAATAGGCCTATAATATAATATATAATCTGCCTATTACAATGGCCAGTCGCTGCCCTTGGCTTTTAATAACTCTTCATGTTTTCACTGCTCCAAGGTCAAATAGAAACTTTTGGGAGGGAGTCAGTCTGAAAATGAGAAGAAAAAATGCCTGTAACCACAACATTCGGGAACTTTGATTTTAGAACCAGAAGTATCAGAGACATCTATTTCTGTCCCCATCTTGATGGACAAATTTAATTAACCTTTGCTACTCTGTTCCAACCTACTGTTTTAGACAAAACTAGTGACCCACAAACAATATGTTACCATCAGAATTTCAATGGCGGCGACACCAAGAGATATAGCCCTATCAGCAGTATCGGGAAATAAGCCACTTGGATTAGCTGCTCCAAGAAATATGGATTATATTCACGTCACACATGAGCTGTCAGAAACATTAGGATACTTTTAGCATAAATCAACAGTGTGAAGGGCATCTTATGAGCACTGAACATGATAGACTGCTTGTAGGGCAAGGTGAGCCTGTCTGGGGCCACCTTCCAAGTGTGAGCACATGTGCGCCTGTCCTTTAGCCGAACTGGCATCAAAAACCGGAACACAGGCTGGTGACCGCTGATGGGTACCACACCCAGTTCATGGTGGGTCAGGGGTATGGAAAGGTGCTTTCCACTCCAGACCCACGATGGCAGCCCACCTCAGAGTGACCCAGTAACTCGAGTGTATGTGAGAGAGACTTAGGTGTGGTTAATACTGTCAGTACTGGGACTCTCCTATAATCTAACATGTCCAGTCTCTGAAAACATTGTATAAGACGTTATATCTTATACTAGCTTACATCATAAGATGTAATATGACCCCTCATGGTTTCATACTGGGAAAACCAAGGAATGTGCGCTGCCCATGAGGAGGGCAGAGATATGAGGGCACATGTGCCCTCAGCCAGGCAAACCAGGGTTCCAAAAAGAGTGTTTTCGAAAAGAACTGTGAGGAAAAAAGGAAGAAAAAAGAAAGCATAAAATGAAGAGATAATCCCTTTTCCTCTGTTCCTTGGTCTTTCTATGAACCCTGCTCCCAGGAGTTGTGCATCTCAAGGAACTGCCTCTGGGTGAGGGTCTCCCAAGGAGGGTGCTGAGAGCAATCTGTCCTGGGTACAGGCCGTAAGGGGGTACACTCTCCGTAGAGCACTTTTTACAACAATAAAACTAAGCCAACCTGCTTCTAATGATCATCAAGCAGGGGCAATTCTAAACAAGAGCAGTGATAAAGCACTTGTCCTCACCCCGCCTCGCCCCACGCACAGGCACAGCACCGCACAGAACCCACCTTTCCACAAGGCAGCACAGGCCCTGGGAACCTCCAGACTCTGACCACAGCAGCGATCAGAGAACTGCGTGTCCTTTCACCTACCCACCGTGCGATGGCACTGGGAGGGACAGCGCAGCACAGGGCTAGGCATGGAGCCGGCACTCAACGAATTAACGATTAACACACAGAGGAGTTCCTTATACACGCTCTGTAACAGGATGGAGATTTCTCATGACTGCATTCTGTTTTTCTGCTACTATATTCGTAATATAGCTCCAAAAAATAAGGCGAATCAGCCTCTGTTATGTATTCCCTTGTTTTGGTCTTTATCCAACTGAGAGCCACTTACTAGGACACAGAAATATGGGCTCCCAAGAAATAGGAGACTCACTCATGTACATACTTAAAACTTCCTGAAAAGCAACTAATTTTATATCTTGTTAAAGTTAAAATGGCAAATGTAAATAGACGAGGTTTTGGCCACGAGCTCAACTAAATCAAATCTGAAAGCTTTTTAAAAACTGTGATCCAATTATCTAATTTTCAAACAGATTACAGAATTCCCAAATGACTGTACTACTTACTAACCCAATGCTGTTGTTTCAGAGATCAGGCACAATCTCACAACACACAGATAATGTCTTTCTTTCTGCCTCTAGTAAACTGTGGAGTAGTCCCTGGAGTAGATGAGCCCTTTTCAGGGTTTCCCAGCTCAGTTCAGATTAAACTGGACTCATGTCAGAATGGAAGTGAACCCGCAGGACAGCCCAGGATTTACTGGCATCTCCCAAAGGTTCCTAAGAACCCAAGGTCACCCTCCATCTGGATTTCCTAGGATGCTGCTGGACCGCCTCAGCCAGGCTGAGAAACAATCCCATAGCATGGCCAGGGCCCAGCCCCTCCCCGAGATCCTCTCTGACTCAGAGCTGCCTTCAAAAAGTGCCTGCGGTTTCCAGAGGCCTGTTCCATTTTCCTCTTTAATCCAGATGTTTTCAACCAAATACTCTGTGAAATCACTCTCCTGCTGCCGCACTGCAGTGAAGGAACATTCCTCAGCCCCATCTCTCACCATGAATGAGCTCAGCTTCTAAACTACCCACCACCCTCCCTCAGCTTTGGTTCCAGACCAGGAGCCAGCAGAAATACCATCACCACCGGCATCAGTTCTTACAACACTGACCCTCCTGCAGGAGCAAAAGCAAAGCACATCGTTCAACTTTCATAACCCGTGCGAGAGCACCACCACTCCTTTCAGGAAAAGTGTGACGAAGGCCAGGTGGTGCCTGCCACGATCACGGTTTGTTCCTATCTAGAACGAGACAGCACAGCAATTCCTCTGTGAAAACACACGTCAGTGAGAAGGTGGTTTAGAAACAGAGAGGACTGTTTCTAGACGCACAGGCCTACTGCTGCCCCACACGTGCCTGACTGACAGGAGGAGTAGGAATATGGCGTAAAGGTCCAGGAAAGCTGGGTTTACTGTTTCTCCCTGAATGAGAACACTCTTTTGAGGAACTGTTTCAGAAGAGAAAATAACAAATGTGGCTAAGACCAGACAGTCCCTTTAAGGGCAAGTTCATGGTGGAGGCGACGTGACCCCACACCCGGGGAAGCGGGACATCGTTAAGCTTCCAGGGGCCCAAAGTGACTCTTAAGCTCAAACACAAGGTCCTCCACGGCTGGTCTTCTGAACTAGGAAGCCCAAGCCCCGTGTCCCAGACAGCAGGATCTACTTGAGGTGCGTGTGAGGGAGTCACACAACCAGTGTGGACTCACAGACGGGCATTCACAGGGCCGAGATAAACAGACAGGGAAAGATCTGGAAGGAGGTTGAGACAACAGCCAGAGCCGGCGTACGGGAGACCCTGAAGAGCTCTGCTCCTGTCGTGGTGACACGACGCTGGTACACGGATTCCAGACTCTCTCTGGACTTCAGACCAGTACAGCTTTTTAAAACAAGGGTGGGAAAGACGGGGTAGAGCCTCCGACTTCTTATATTGCTGAGGAAGGGCATTTACAGAAAGGGAAAAAAACAAAAGGAATCCTCATAACGTTAAAAAAAAAAAAAAAAAAAGTTGGAACGGGAAGGTCTCAATAAAAACAATTGAATAATTTAGGTGTTAGAGAAACCCCCTTGTCTCAGTTTTCCTCATTTCTTCGTAAACCAGCACTAGCAACAGCCTGCATTCAAGACAGTGAATCACAAAATGCATTTCCAGTAAAACGAAGAACAAGCTGGCATCCGTCGTCCACCATTGGTATCTAAACCGAATAATGCACTGAGAACATAAATTACATCTGGAGGTGTTTAGGGGGAAGAAAAATGTCAGTATCAATATTTTTCTACGAAATGACCGTCTAATCTAGAAATCCTAAAATAAGCACCTATAAAATTATTAGAATTACAGAGCTCACACAAGTGGCCTGATACAAAATAAATACACATCAGCAGAGTATCAACAGAAATGTATGTCTCTGTAATCCCCCTTTAAAAATCAAATTAGGGTGGTTAGCTCTAACAGCCCAAGGCAAATACCACATCTAATTCCCTTTTCCTGAGGAAAGAAATCACGTTTTAAACTGAAAGTGGGCCTACTGATTCCGCTTCTGTGTGCTTGAAAACTCGGTTTTTAAAGGATTGTCAGTGTCTGCTCACCAACAAATAGTGGCCAAATCCCACTTCGCTCTAAGAAGAGAAGCCAGGGAAGTGGGTGATGGGACTGGAGTGGAAGCCCAGTGGATCACAGGAGTGTCTGCAGAGAGAGCGCCTCACCCAGAGAAGGAAGGCCCGGGACTGGGGCTGTGTTCCTCAGGGAGCCACTTCCTCTTTCTTAGCCAGTCAACCAGGAGTCTGATGTGACCAGATGCACTTTATCCCGGGGGCCTGATAGTGCAACCTATAGGGCTGAGGTGGGCACACAACTGATCTGAATTCTAATAATCTTCACAACTGAAGTAGATTTTGCATTCTGCTACCTTCTGCTTGATATACTGTTCTTGTTGCAGGAGGAGAAGGGGACAACAGAGGATGAGATGGCTGGATGGCATCACTGACTCAATGGACGTGAGTCTGAGTGAACTCCGGGAGTTGGTGATGGACAGGGAGGCCTGGTGTGCTGCGATTCATGGCGTTGCAAAGAGTCAGACACGACTGAGCAACTGAACTGAACTGAACCTTCTCCTTGATATACTGTTCTTATAAGTTTAGAAATTTCCAAAGTCAATGGCTTGATTAACGGTTAATTATACTTGTCTCCCTGGGAGCAGGAGCCGGGTGTGAGCCTTGGCTGGCTATCCCTCATCCCCACCTCTGGCCCTCTTGGGGGACCCCGAGGGCACAGAAGTGGAGGCGCTGCGACTGTGCCCACAATGCACATGCTCCAGAAGCATCCTGTGAGCTGAGGCTGTTCTGAGGTTGAACCACACTGATAACAAGAGGAGGCAGTGTGAAAACCAGGGCCCCAGCAGGCTGCTGGCTACAGGATGGAGAACACAGCAGGCAGGCAGCCGTCAAAAAAGGCTCCTCTTCCAAGTGCCCTGCGGGGTCCTCCCACCACAGCAGGCAAGCACTGAAGGGCCATCCCAGTAAGGCCCACAGGGGGGCGCCTTTCTCTGTGCACCAAGGCCTAGCCGTCCCATTGATTCCCTGCCTGCCTGTGTCTGTTTCAAACTCAGGGCTACACAGATGATTCCCCATTCTCATATACCAGGTGGTAACAGCCTTTCCCCAAGACCTACTTTTCGACGTTTTGTCCATTTGGTTCAGCGGTAGATCCCTGACAAAGAGTGGGACCTCAAGGCATCAGTTTCATCATCGAATGCATTCCAGTGAGGTGGACAATCATAAACAGATGACCGGCATCTTAAGGCCGAACCACGGGAAGGAAGGAGTCACCTCTGCTGCCAAGTGACCACACCCCAACTGTTCCTGGAACCTGAGTCTCCACCTCTGGTGGTACAAGCTTCTGAAAAGCTAATCCAGGGGGTGCCGGCCGTGGGGACTGCAAGGAGAGCCCAGATACAGCTCAGAGTCCTCCCATATTTATTTCTGCTCCCGTGATATGCACCTCTCCCTTGTCAACCTGGTACAACATGTTTATTTAAAAGGTAATGTTGCCGTGGAGGAGTGCACCAGGCAATAAACAGCTTTTGCAGGCAATTAAATGCAAAAGCGAAACTGAGCTGCTGGTCAGTGGAATCAGCCATTCATCGTGAGTTTGTTCCAGTGTCACAAATGTTATTCCTGTTTCACAGCAGGACAGGAACCCGTGATTGGGTCACAAATCTCCAGAGGCTGGAGGCAGACCTGAAGAGATTAAAGCAGCTCTCAACATGAGTGCAGGGCATCACCAAGGAAGAGTCCTGGGATGCTGGCTCTGGAGAATGCTCTAGCTTTTTTAAAAATAACCTTTTCACTGAGTAGGTGTTCAATAATTACTTGTGACTTGCATGACTTTATAGGGAGACTTATAGGAAGTCTCAACTCTACAATGGAAAAGTCAATGATTTCTTTTCGTAAATAATTCAGGACCCTCCCCACTAATTTCTAAGAAGTCTGGCTTTAAAAAATTATGACAATCTCCACTAGAATCGATGTTTTCTAGGAATCAAAAAGGAGCTCTTTGTTCTGAAAACATTTCACACTGCTCCCCACAAACACACCGATACACAAAGCAGCAAGGGAAAGAAGATAACATCATAGCTACCGCTCTGGTGAAGAGTGAGGAAGGAGTCGGATCTTAGCAAGACAGAGTCAAGACAGTAGATGGTGGAGATGCTGCTTAAGCTTCAGGCCCTTCAGGTGGAGCCAGGGTCAGACCAAGGGGGAAGGTCTCCAGTGAGGGAGACCAGCTCAGGGCCCTCCAGGTGCAGCTGTGGGACACCTTCCACAAGGGAGACAGGAAAGCATGGCTGCAACAAGGAGAGGGCCACTGCACCCTCTCCCCTCCGGGGAAGCTTCCACCAGGAATGGGCAAGGCACTGTCCATAGAGCAGAGCCAGGGCGCTCTCCTGACACAGCAGAACAGCCAAGTGGCCAGAGGCTCTGCCCCAGATCACCATTCCCAACACCCCTGCCATAGTGACTTGGTGGAAAAGTGAGCTGTTCATTTCCTATCCCTTAAACACTGGTTGTAAGTATTATTGCTAGGTGTTTCTATTTAATTATTGCTTCCTTATAACATATATGGGGCTTCGCTGGTGGCTCATCAGTAAAGAACTGGCCTGCAATGCAGGAGATGCAGGTTTGATCCCTGAGTGGAAAAGATGCCCTGGAGAAGGAAGTGGCAACCCACTCCAGTATTCTTGCCTAGAGAATCCCATGGACAGAGGAGCTGGGGGGGGCTATAGTCCATGGTGTCGTAAAGAGTCAGACACGACTTAACAACTAACAACAAATAAATTTGTTTAGCAACTAAACAAATAAGATACTTCTTTCTCCTTTCTTAGAAGAGCCTCTCTAACAGAAATCAACCTAAAACGTGTCCCAAATCATAAAACCCAATTGGCACTTTGAAAGGCCTGCAGGACTCCAGCCTGCACTATAAATCACTGAATTTCCTTTATACTCACATCAGCTGTAAATTCCAACACCTTTTTAAAAGTATGATTCTCAAAGTAAAACTCATGAAAAACTAACCAAAATGAGTAGCCCAGAGGACTAAAGCTGACACATGACTATTATAAGGAAGTCAGATCCATATGGCCAGTGTGAGAGCCCAACAAAGAGGTGAAGTGAGTATCGACAACTTCTCCACACCAACAAATGCAAAATGGAACAGAACTGCTCAGAAGAAAATGTCAATGCGCATTTTTCAGAAGTGGATATAAAAAAGTCAAAGATTTTCCCTAAACTCCCCAAATACATATACCTCAGTGTGCTGGAATCAATGTGGAAAGCCCACACACAGTAAACACGCCCAAAATGAGAACAATTCTCGCACACTTGGTATTCTACAGGTGGAGGGGATTTGGAGGCGCTGCTTCTAAGTGCTTATGCGTGCACATTCTCACAACATGCTAATCCAGCCTGGGAATGCCATGCTTTCCAGGCCTTGAATATGCCGCTGACAAACTGGCATGAGAGAAATGGTGAAACTGAGAAGCAGAATGGCACCGAATAAATGCTCCCTGATAACGCAAAATGCTTTGTTTTATTCCAAATGTTAAAAGCTCTTGATTGCACACTATTTCAGAAACACATACTTAGTGTATAAAAGACTGACCTCCACTCCCAGATAAAAATGCTCTCAAATTGGTCCAGCACAGCAGTGACCTAGTTCTTCTCTCACCTTTCTTCCATGCAAACAAACAGATCATTTTGCATCTCCCTTCCAGGGTGCAAACGCCACCAAGGTTACTCCCACCCAGAAGGCTGAGTCCAGTATTCTCTAAGCTGCTCTAAAAAGTGAGGGCAAGGCTGGAGGAGGTGAGGCCTCACACATAAGCCACTGATGATTCTAGCCCACTGGGTGTTTACACAAAGTGACACTGAAGTATGAGAAAGTAAAATTTCAAAATGCAAACAAACATACGCATATTTCTTTACAATTCCTTTCAGTCAACGTCTGCGGTTAAATGATGTTATGGGTAGAGTGGAAACTTTCTACACGTTTTGCATAATGGCACACATGTGTGCTGGTTTGGATGCATGTGTATGTGTGTGGTTTCAAACATCCAGTTCACTCTCTGGGTAACAACCTACCTGCCACTGGTTTCCTGTCTGACCAGGCACATAAGGTGCTGGGAGGCTCCGGAGGCTGTTCTTCACAGGGGAGCCCCCAAGGGGATTTCCCACGTCCCCAGAAGAGGAGTCAGCAGCCAAGGCCATGGAGTACTGCGGGTAGTTGTACAGATTGTTGTAGTACGGAAACAGAGACGGCTGGTAAAAGCTGCTGTAGTAGGTGGAGTCGGAAACGAGATCGGGTGCGTTCTCCACATGCCCTCTGCTGGTGACAGCAGGAATATCCTGGATGACCATCCGCCCCTCTAGAAAGAAAAAAATGACAACATGGTATCAGTCTCAGGACCACAAAATTCTACCTGCACACCTTTCCAACTTACGGCCTCCCTCCTCAAGATCCGCAGAGCTTCAGAGCAAGGCTCCGGAACGTGCTGCTTGCCCTGAGGCCAGAACACAGGAGAGTTCCAAAGGCTGGAGTAACTCGGGCAGCACAGCTGACAGGCACTGGTGATTATTTTTACTGAGGACGCCAAAAATATTTCAGGCAGGGGTCATTTTAATTACATAAAGCCTGACCACGTCTTACTTCTACAGAGAAATTTCCTACTCTAATACCAAGAAATTAGGGATCAAATCTAGCTAAGCTGGCTATCTGCAAGCCTTACAACAAAATTAATTGTACTTCACTTTAAATGAAGTAATAAGAAAATCTAGATACCTTTTCTCGAAGAAGGCAATGGCAACCCACTCCAGTACTCTTGCCTGGAGAATACCATGGACGGAGAAGCCTGGTAGGCTGCAGTCCGTGAGGTCGCTAAGACTTGGACACCACTGAGCAACTTCACTTTCATGCATTAGAGAAGGAAATGGCAACCCACTCCAGTGTTCTTGCCTGGAGAATCCCAGGGACAGAGGAGCCTGGTAGGAGGCCATCTATGGGGTCGCACAGAGTCGGACACAACTGAAGCGACTTAGCAACAGCAGCAGATGCCTTTTCTATGTGTCTGTCCATACCAGTATGTCTGAAGGCAAAGCAAGAGGCTAAGAGTTTAAGAAAACATTGGTTTCTTTCATCTTCCAACTGATCATTCTTTCTCCTTCCCAAGTCTGGATAATGGTATAGATCTGGGAGACAAACTTCTGTAAAAGGTGAGTTAGTGTCTATTTTAGACTTTGTGGCCATTCTGTTGTGGAACATACAGGCTGCTGGGTGCTTGCGTTGCAATAAAACTTTATTCACAAATACAGGCAACAGGCCCAAGTGACCACAGGCTGAAGTTTGCAGCACACGGTCTAGATGTTAAACCGTCAATTCCAATCAACAACTGAATGGACTCCTAAGTCATCTCTCCAACTTTTTTTTTTCCCCTCCAACACTTTTTATTAAACAATGTTCTAAGAGTTGGCCAGGTGTCTGAAATGGCTAAAAGGTATTAGGCTGCCCTGCCTACGTGGAATCTACAGTTTAGGATAAAAAATGGGATTACAAACTGAGATGGCTCTCTCAGCTCTTGCCAGGGTGTGGTGGAAACCACTGAGGGGCAAAGGAGCACAGAGCTGCAATGCTGGGGGATTCAGCTGGATAGCGGTTCTCGAGACAAGTGAAGGGAAGACAAGCCAGGGGCAGGAGTGCCAGCAGGGAGCCGCTGAAGTAGTCAGGGAGAGACAGAGAGTCTGCAAAAAACAGCTGGGGAAGGCTGTGCCAGGGACACGGAGGGGGTGGGGCACGGAAACGCATCAGAACTCAGGACCAAGGGACGTCAGGAACTGAGACACACAAGAGGAAGGGCAGGAGACCTAGGCGGCAGCGGAGACCGAGGGTAAGTTCTGCTGCATCACGGGGCCGCGGGGCACACACGTGGAGAGGTGAGTGAGGATGAGAAGCTTGGCACTTGCACTCACGGGAGAGGTCGAGATTCGGGAGTCACCACCCAGAGATGTGGAGAGCAGGAGGAAGGTGTAGGAAAGAGTATATTACGAAAGAAGAGAGCACCAAGGCCAGGACCCTGGAGGACAGAGGAGAAAGCATAATGGCACGACGACGAAGTCGACAGAGACCAAGCAGGGCAGGCCACAGTGTCCACCGCTGCTAAGAGACCAAGCAAAATTAGTTCTGGAAAAGAGCCACAGGCGGCTGGGCCTTTAGGGCCTTGTGGTTTTAGCACAGTGAGAGAAGAAGATGCCTGCAGGAGATAAAGAGCAAGTGAGCTCTGTGAATATGGCGACAAGCCTTCCCTCCGGTAGGAAGGGACACCCAGCGAGCGGCACCCCCATCCCGCGCTCACTGTGCACCCTCGTGCTGAGCACACTCCCAGATACACGGGGGTAAGAATCTGCAGCAAGGATCAATGAACGGGTTTTCTTCCACGTAGCCTAGCATCAAAATAAATATGAGAAAAGACCAGAAGCTCCAAGGAGTAGTAAGATGTTATTTCACTTTTAAAACACAGAGAAGCGTTGAGCACATGGAGGCAGGGGGAAGCTCATGAAGAGAAATTCCCAAGACTAGTAACACGTGGTCCAGAGCAGGTGCTCAGAAAGGGTCATCTGGCTGAACGTGGGGAAGGCATGACTAAACGTGCACTCTCTGGAAGGTTCGGGAGGCAGCTACAACAACATGTATTTTTACAGCCTCGTTTTACAGTCAGTCTCTGCTGGGACACCAAGTCCATCCACCGCAGGCTCCTGGCAATGCCTCATCAGAGACACCATCTTACAACATCTCTTGCCTTCCTCCCTACTCATCCAACCAAGAGATGAGAAGCTCCAATCCCATTATTCTACTCCAGTCTGGAGACAGCATGTGCCCTTCTCACCTCCTGAACTTTCCTCGGTCCTTTCTCTTATTTTAAACACAGTTTACTGGCAAATATGTGGTTTTCAGTATCTAGTTCCTTTGTTTTCAATGTCATGTCTTTACTGATAACCTTTATTGCTAAAAGAAATACAGGTTTGGCAAAAAATGATAAATTATATGGTTACTTAAAAAAAGGAATGAATGACATTCTTACCGTCCAGTCATAAGCATTAGTGGGATATCCATACACAATCTCATAGGCATTTCAGATGCTCATCTCTGTCTCTAGAGTTAAAAACACTGGGTACCCTCAGGGACTGCCCCTGAAAACCAAGCTTCTTGATGAAGAAAACAAAATATAATAGGAAGGAAAGAATTAAACAAAAACCCAAAGACACTGGCATTCTCGGATCAGGGCACAGGTTCAAGAGTTTCTACATCATAACCCTAGTCAGGACCTTTCATCAGGCCTCAGTTTATCCAGCAACAAAATGTTGTCAGTGATAATCCTCAGGGTAATAAGAATGGCTTCAATAAACTTCAGACTAAACCTCAAATAAAATGCTACATCAGATCAAAGAAAGGATTTGTTTTGCTACAGACGACAGTAATTCTTAAAATGCCATCACCTTTCCACTTAACCATATTTTATTCCATCTTTCAAAGTATATTGAGCTTTAAGAATAAATTAAGACATATATTGGAAAACTTTTGATTCATACCAATATTCACATAATAAAAATCACTTGAGCTTTGTAACAGTAAATGCCTAAATATTTTAGACTTAAAATGTTTAAACGCTCTTAAGAAGTGACATTTTAAAAAGCACTGGGAAAGGGTACCCACCCCAGGGACATGAGGAACTACCAAATTCTGTATTTTATAAACCACCAAATTGTATTTTAAAGATTCAAATTAAAACTTTACTTAAAACAACAGCTTCATGCTTCTCAGCCTTGATGTGCCCATTACCAGTAGGTGGGCATTTCCCAGGGCTGAAATGAACCACCCAGGAAACCACACGTCTCATCCAGCAGTGCTCAGTGTGGGCCTCGAGTCAGCAGCACAGCCACCACCTGGGAATTTATACAGAAGAACATTCTCAGACCCACCCTAGCCCCACAGAATCAGAAATTCTGAGGGCTGGCCAAGCATCCTGAGTTTTAACAAAGCCTTCCCGTAGGTCCTGATACACTCAAAAGCTCAACAACCACTGGTCTCACGATTCAAAGCAACTGCTCCATAAGTTTTCCCTAAAAACACATGATCCCTTACTGGATTCCTGTGACAGCACTGATGTTCAGTCCTAAGTCAGTCTGACTCTTTTATGACCCCATCGTGGACCGTAGCCCGTCATGTTCCTCTGTCCATAGGATTCTCCAGGCAAGAATACTGGAGTGGGTTGCCATGTGCTCCTCCAGGGGATCTTCCCAACCCAGAGACTGAACCCAAGTGTCCTGCTTGACAGGTGCATTCTTTACCACTGAGCCACATGAGAAGCTGCAACTGCCCCATAAATTTCCCTAAAAAAACAGTGACTCCTGACTGGATTATTGTGACAGTGCTGACTGGCTATCAAACGAGAGCACACAAATTAATTCCCCTGAGTAGAGAAATTGGGCTGCTACAGAAACCGCTGCAGAGCTTGGGTCACAAGCTGCAGCTGCTCTGTGCACACTGCTGCCAGATGGTCCTAACTTTCGTGGCCCACACCGGGGCTTTGACAAACTATAGTACTACTCATCAGGCTTCTGGATTATCGAGAGGAGCGGGCAGTGCAGAGATCATTTATTCTTGACCTTAAGGTGTATTCTGGTACTTACATTTGATTTTTGTCATTAGTTATCACAGAACAACCATGTCCAGGTGTTGCAAAAGGCACAAAGAAATATTCAAAATGTTTCATTTCTTCCTAAGAGTGAGTTATCTATTTGGGAAAGTTATATGTCAGACCAAGAATCCTACAAACTGATAATCCAATGGCCATGACGACAGTATAGGCAGACGTCACCATCAGCAAAGATGGAGGTGACTCAGAGACAGTGGAGGCAGGAAGCAAATCAAGAGAGAACAGTGTCAACATGATCATGAAAGGGGAAAAAGACAAGACATTTCCTTTTCCAGGGACACTGACGAGACAAGCCTAGGTGGAGCGCAGCGTTCATGTCAGGGGACAAGAGACGCTGAGGCTGGAAAGTTACTTAGGGACAACCTGTGGAAGGCCTTGTCTGTGAATCCAGACAAGGGTTTCTGATTGCCCCTCAAGTTCCAGGGAGTCGATGAGCTTTCAGAGCAAGCTGTGCTTAGGCGCTCAGTCGTGTCCGACTCTTTGCAACCCCATGGGCTGTAGGCCGCCAGGCTCCTCTGTCCATGAAATTCTCCATGCAAGAATACTTGTATGGGTTGCCAGCAAGGAGTGGGTTGCCTGCAAGGAGTGGGCTGCCATGCCCTCCTCCAGGGGATATTCCCAGCACAGGGATGGGAACCCAGGTCTCCCACGTTGCAGGTGGATACTTTACCATCAGAGCCACAAGGGAAGCCCTTTTAGAGCAAGGGAATAACATAAAAATGTTTTAGTAAAGTTAATCTGGTCCAAGCACAAAAGATGAATTCACAACAAGGAGGTAAAAGAATAGACAAGGCTAGAACAGTCTCTTCTGTGTTTATATGTGTACATGGTCTATAGACCAAAACAGGTAAGACTCTTTAAACACTCCAGACCTGAAGAGGTAACTAGAAGGTTGCATAGGGAAGCTGAAGTAACAGGAAGAAGGAACCACATGAAGAACTCTGGCATGTCTGCTGTCGTGCGAACTCCCTTTAAACAACCCTGTCACACTACTAACAACCTGTCACCCAGGGACCAGAGATGCCCCCAGATCCCCTTTCAGATCTTGCTCCACTGCTGAGTGGTCACGCTTTACTCACTGCAGCCCAAGGAGGAATGTGCAGCCCTCACCCAGGGTAAGGATACAAACAGGATATGCCATCTCTCCAACCTGGGTTACAGCAGAGTTCTCCAAAGAGTTACAGTCCTTCACCACTGAGGTGTCTTCAAAGTCACGCTAGTGAGTCAGGCTAAGTGTCACTAGTAATTGATGATAAACATGAAAGACTTCCAATTCATAAGCCACAAAATGTATAAACGAAGCATACAAAATTTGAAATGGTACATATGTATACACATGTATGTGTATATGTATTCAAAAAGTGGTGTTCCTTGTACAAACTCCTAACAGGCTACTCCCATTTTCTAAATCTCAGAAAGAAATAAACAAAGCGGTAAGCACTGGCAGTTGGTGCTATACCCGACTGTGGCTGTGACTTCGTCCTGTCACACACACACCGTGACAGGGACTGGCAACTGCACGGCCACTGGACTGACTGCGAAGACCAGAGCGGTATACTGAGAAGGAAATGTCTGAGTCCGCCGAAAACTCTGAAGCTGCATCTCCCTCTTCGTCACTCCAGAATTACCAACTGGCCAAGGTGACTTACCAACTATATTCATAATAATAGAGAACACAATGGCCCTGTTGCAAGAAAATGGGGTCGTTTCCTTAACCAGTCGTGCTTTATAGGAATTATCAACCCCTATGCCTTCTGCCAAGATGGAAACAGAAGCATGAAGCCAGCTGTCTTAAGTGTTGTTACTTATGACTGGGAGCGTCCTAATGTGTGCTATAAGGAAGACAGATCAGGAGGTGTGGATTCTACAGCTAGGAAAGCAAGCAGGCCTGGTGAAGCATGTCTTCTGGAAAAATGACCAACAGCAATTGGCCAACAGAGACGCTGCAGACACGCTGCCTACATACCTGATGTCTTCTCACTGCAGGGCTCAGATTTACAGTGCTGTATGTTTATCTACCATCCACACATCCAGTTCTTCAATAAGGCTTCCCATTCCCCACTGCTACTTTTTTTTTTTTTGCACTAACATATGCAGCGTGAAATATGATTCACTCCTTCCTGAAAAATCAATACCCACACATGATAAATACCCTTATCGATCCTGCAGTGTTATATGCTGGTCTCCGGGCCCATGGCATATTAATGGTAGTTAACCAGTAATTCATTTTAAGGTGTGTGAAGGCTTTTTCTCCCACTCTTGGCTAGTGTCAAGATTCCCAGAGTTGTTGCACTTTGAGTCCTTTATGTTCAAATCTGGAGCCATACTCCCTTTTCAATGACAAAACCAAACCCCACCATTTTCTATATGAAAGATCACACAGGAAACTAAGATTTATGATTCACAGCCATCTCATGTAAGCGGTGGATTTATGTATACTGGGTTTTATTTTTCTTTACAATCCCATCCCTTGTGTGGTGCTTGTCCTACTGAGCGTCTGGTTTTAAGAGTTACCAGCCAGGCAGGATTGTGCACTGCTCAGTCTGAGATGTCAAAATTACCTGCCAGCCACTATCATGTGCTGAATGGTAGGAAGGTACAGCAGAAGTACAAGCTGTTGCTCTGTTTTTGTTCTTTTTTTTTTCTTTTTAAGGAATGTTAGGTCTTAAGAAAATTCAAAGTTGTTCGATGACATGTCATAGAATCTGGAGGAGACAGCGGGGTGCCACTTGCTGGAACAACATGGAACAATGAGGCTCCCTCCTGCTCACTCAGGTCCAACTCTCTGCAGCTCCATTAACTGCAGCCCTCCAGGCTCCTCTGTCCATGAGATTTTCTAGGCAGGAATACTGGAGTGGGTAGCCATTTCCTCCTCCAGGGAATCTTCCCAACCAGGGATCAAACCTGTGTCTCCTGCCTCTCGTGTACTGACAGGTACACCACTGAGCCACCTGGGTCCTCAGCTTCCTGTTTTTAGCAGTCTTTTCCACAAGGCAACCCAATGTCCAAACTAATCAGCTCCTGACATTGCTACACAGGGAAGAAAAGTCAGTGAGCTGATGCCTGGGCCCTCTGAAAGTGAAAGTCACTCAGTCATGTCAGACTCTGCAACCCCTTGGACTATATAGTCCACGGCATTCTCCAGGCCAGAGTACTGGAGTGGGTAGCCTTTCCCTTCTCCATGGGATCTTTCCAACGCAGGCATCGAACCCTGGTCTTCAGCATTGCAGGCGAATTCTTTACCAGCTGAGCCACAGGGAAGGCCTGGGTCCTCTGAGCACTCATCCAACTCCAAGAAGGAAAGCTCACAACCCAATCAAGGGAATGAGTGGGTTTTCTGAGCTAAAGCAGAGCTGGTACGGAAGCTTGATGACTGAGACAGCAGTGGGCCTACTTGTTCACACCATTAAGTGGTGACCGTGATGGTGGACAAGGGGCATCACCATACCTGCCACCTTCCCCTGCTACTCATGTTCAGAGAAGTAAATTTACTGAGCACCTGTGTGTGTGAAGCAACCTGCCCAGTGCTTTGACAGACAAAGGATCTAGTCTTTGATGCTGCGGAGCCCTGCCATAAGGGGAGGTTCCAAGACACACACACACATACACACAGGAGAGACTGACCAAGGCTCTGGCAAAGCACAACTGTGTGGCCAGGAGGGCGAGATGAAATCCCGCTTTCAAAGCACAAGTTCTGCCGATGCCAGCTCATTAACGGTACTCTTGTCCACAAGACAGGGAAGATGCTATGGGCCATTTCTCTCCCAAGGAATGGTTTTTTTTTTTTTTTTTTGTCATTTAGTCCTGGAGGAATCTGTCAAGGTCACTTTTCTTTGTAGGGTGAAGGCGTTGCATAATAAAGTGAACCTGAAGTTGGTCTTTGAAGCCAGGAGCAGGCTTGGTTCAAAGACCTGTGAAGTATCAATGTCAATGTGGGATGCAAAGGTGCAGAGGGATCTGCCAGAAAATGGGGAGGGGACTGTTGGTCAAGACCAGATCAAAGGAACCAAGCAGGAGAGTGGGGAGAGAGAACACAAAGGGTGGGGGCAGATTCTGCTTCCAGGAGAGCTGCCACATTTGAAACACGCCTGAGCCACTGGGGCCACTGAGAAGCTCTGTGAGTGACAAGCACATCCACTGTGTGCAGGAGCTCTCAAAGTGCCAGGCGGGGAGGCCCAGAACCTAAGCAAAAGCCAATCCAGTCCTCTAGGAGTTTCCTCTCTCTGTGGAGAGGAGTGCAAGGCAGAATTTCAGAGACCAGAGGTTTCCACAGTAGAAGACATTTTTAAACAAAGGAGGAGAGAGTGAAGGTGAGAGCAAGGAATTTCAAGCAAAGAAAGGGGCCATGGCCCCCAAAGTATCTGGGATGTCAGAGCAGTCTGGAGAGCAGAGCAGCAGGGCACAGGGTCCCATCAGGATGAGAAGGAGGGCGCTGCTCGAACAGCATAGAGTTCCGTACTGAACACTTAACAGAGTTCGGACTCTCCTCCGAGGAATAGTCCTAACTGGATTTGAGGGACACGTCAAGCGCAGGCCTGGCTCTGCAGTCCTCGGTCCTCGGGAGCAGCTGCTGGCGCAGTGGCAGCCCCCACCTTACTCACCAGCACCCGCCAGTTCTCCCAGTCACGGCTTCTGCTCCCATCCCATCCGCCCCTCTGTGGGGTGCTGCAGGATCCCCTGGGCGCCCCGGGAGGCGGTTCACCCTACAGGGGAGTCAGATATGGAGGAAATCCCACGTCTCTGGTATTAATGTCTTGTGGCCATGCAAGCCTATGTCGTGGCCAAGAAAGAGGCGGTCTCTCTGTAGGCCCGACAGTCTGAGGCTCTGTCCGCACTGCCTGGCACACCGGAGGCGGAGGCAGCGGCGGGGCTCGTGCGGGAGTGGAGGAGGGAAGAAGAGGGACGGTGCCAGTGAGTTTCCTCTCCACCCAGGTCTCCAGTCTCAGAGCTATCTTACAGGGAATCCCCTTCTCCAGTCTTTTTAATATTTCTCACACTGAGAAAATTTTAAATCAGGAGCGTTTTTGACTGACCGTGTCCACATATTTAGGTCTCCACAGAGAAGGTCTGCTCAGAACTGTATTCCAACAGTTTACAATGCAGGAGCTTTACGTATCAGGGACTTTTCCTCAGTAGGAAAGGTGCTAAACAGAGGGGTATCAGTTTTCCAGTTTGCTCAAGGCCAATCTCTTTCAGATTTGGGATTTAGACTCTGCTCTTATAAATTTTCTTTAAAAATAAGACTGTATATGTATATAAGACAAATATATCACTTCAAGGAAAACCACTTTGCTCCTGCAGGTCCCCGGCGGCAATCTGAAGGGAAAGACCAGACCCTTAAATAAATATGAAGGAACACAAAGCCAGATTGTGTCTGGTATCATGTCATGTGGCTTTTGGTCAACCCCAGATTTTACCCAGGTCAATTTATCATCCCTGGTTTTCAGTCAGGTACTTGTCTTATAGAATGTTTCAAGGCATCAGAACAGCACCTTAACCAACTGCTAAGCAGAACTGGGCCCCAGGAATGGAATCTGCCTCCAAGCCAGCAGCTCTTACCTGGGGCTACAGAGGGCAGGTGGAAGGGTAAAACCCTCAGGACCAGGCCACACTCCTAGGCTGGGGACCCCAGGCATCAGAGCCCCAAGGGGATGCCAGCACCAGCAGGCGATAACTGCCTCAAACCCATCAGGATGGGCGTTTTAGTGCCAAGGGTTCCCATCCTCACACCTACAGTGGCAGCTCCGAAAACACAGTTGAGACCCCCTGCCCACGCCTCCTTTTCAAGGATCCATGAAGTCAAAAGTATTTCCACAAGAATGTAAAGCTATTATTGGCCTTTTTTACTGTGTTGACAGTTGCACTGATGATGGAGAAGCAATGGTGGAGAAAACCCTGGTTTCTTAGCAGTATTCAAGGCAGTACCACCAAGCTGTACTGAGAGTCACTGTGCTCTTCATTGCTATGAAATGAAGTACTTTTAAATTATATCATATTGCAGGAAAAAACTGATTAAATCTCTACCTTTGAGGGCATCTCCTTCATGGAGTGTGACCAGGTGGGAAGGACTCATAAAGCACTTCTCCTGTTGTGCAACGATGCTGTCCTGGGAAAAGGGTCTTGTGCAGGTGTGTCAAAGAGAAGCCATGCTCACTGCTTTTTTTTTTTTTAATGAAACATCATTTACTTGGAAGAATGACTGATGACAAACTATGGTTACTGAGACTTGGGTATTTGGCAGACATTTTCTTTAAAAAGAAAAAAAGTGAGCCTATCACTTCAAGGAAAACAACTGGCAGTACTTATTGCCAAAATGTTGAGTTTTCAAGTAAAACTCAGAACTTTGGATAACTTATATCCAACATTTTCCACTGACAGCTTCCCAAACTTCAAGGCTCTTTTGACAAAAATCAACAGTAATATTTAATGAGTGGGATTTTCTGATACTTTGCAATAAAAACGTCAACATTTGGGAAATCTGTATAATGCAGTGAACTAATATTTTCCAAATGACCAATGCATGACACTACAAAATAATGCATGGTCGACATATCCATTTACAGCATAAGACGGATTTTAATTTAACTGAGTAAAGAAAACTCGTTAGCATGGCTTCAGATCTACATTGCAACTAATCTTTAAGAAATTATCACTTGTCAAGTTTTGGTCTAGTATCAAAGAATAGTCATAGTGATCTCAAAAGGTTATTCAAACACTTTTCTCCCTTTTCCAACTATTTATCTATGTGAAGCTGAACTGTCCTAATGTATTTCAATCAAAACAACAGACTGAACTAAATACATATGGCAGTCCAGCTGTGTTCTATTAATAAGCCAGACGTATAAAAGATATTTGTAAAAATGTGAACAAGACCACCCTCCCTCACTAATCTGCTTTGGAGAATAGTTATTTTTCATTAAAATGTTACTTATGTTAATTTTAAAAGAATTAACAAATGTATTCTTGGTATTTCAGTTTTAGTTTCTAATTCAATAAATATCAATAGATATAATCCACATAAACAAAAGCTCATAAACAAAACCTCTCTGAACGTCCTTGAGAATTTGTTAAAGAGTCTCAGAATTTTGAGAACCTCCATATCACAGGAGGATGGATTTCAGACCAACTAGAATCCGCGCCTCCTCCTGAGCTGCTTAGTTAGCAATCAGCCAGCAGGAAAGGTCCAACTGGGCGCACCTCACTTTACTCCTTAACTGGGGATATTCCTTTGAGTGACACAGCCATTCACCACCACGTGGGGCAGCGGGCAGCAGAGCTTTGGACCGAGAGCACTGACCCAGGCTCTCAGGTCCAACTCTTGATCAGACCTGGAATCCACAGCCTGGGACCTTGGATCAGTTATTTAGTCTATACACAACACATAACATGGGTGAACACTGCCACTTACAGCACAGAGCACAGAGAAAGGCTCAGTGCTTGACAGATGTCAGCTGCTGTTGTCACCACGATGACAACACACCGAGAGCCTCTCAGCCACCAAGCAAGACAGCCACCACGCAGTCTGCCCCAGAAAAGTGCCCTTGCTCTCAATGCTCATCCTCAGGACCCCAGGAGGGCCGGGCTGCACCCAGTGGGGCTTCCTGAGCGCAAAAGAACTTGGACAGGAGCAGAGTCCTGGGCTCCCGGCCCTCTCTGAGGTCAGACAGTAGCCTTGAGTGCAGTTGGTGTGGTATCACTCCCCTAAGTCATAATCAGGAAACGTGGAACAGCCTGTTTCTCCCACAAGACAGTCATGACAGGGCTATAATCAAATGTCAGACACAAACCTGGCACCTGGAAAGCAAACAACCCCTCCACTGTGTACCTGCCATGAGCAGGCAGCATCTCTACTGAATGAGACAAAACCAGCAGGTGAAGAATTGCTGACCTGCCTTCCCTTCTGCCAGTCCCCACCTCCTCGTGTATTGAATTCTGCTTTTGAGAAGCTTAGTAACTATAGTGCTTCCCTTAAATAAGATAGGGATTTTATTTATTTGGGGGGACTGCTGCCATTCCAGGGCTGAACTTTTAGCTCGCTATAAAGTTAATGTGCTATTCAATGTTCATTCCAGGAAAGGCTGTGGGGCTGTGTATTCTCTGCCACCCCCAGAAGGCCATTATCTGTAATTGCCCATTACCATGCGTAATTGTTTCTCCTGGCATGGTCTACGACCTCCAGGGCTGCACGTGGGCACAGTTAACTGCTCCCTCTTACCAAATCTGTGAAGGAACCTTTATTGACCCTCCGTACACTGAATGGTATATTCCAAAGCCAACACAAGACCCTTTTACAGGCAAACTCATCTCAAATCACGAACATTCAGATCCACTCCAGATGTCCCTTTCCCACCTCCATGGAGTTTTCCCTCCCCTCAAATAACAAGAAAATGAAGCACAATCAACTCTTCATTATGTGGGGGCTGATAACCCAAACAGAATTATCTAGAGTCCTTTATCCTCCCTTCTTTTGGATTTGGCTGCTTAATTGTATCATGCTTTTTAAAGACTACTGGGAGAAGGTGGAGATAGTGGAGGGGAGCGAGAGAAGAGGGTGAAACCTAAAGTTTTAATTCAATATATATGTTCCCACTTCTAGTGTTTTTTGAGTAGAAGGAGGAACTATGTTCAAATCAGTGATTAAGATGAGATCTGAGGATTCCCGGTGCATTTAAAGGATTAATTCTAGAACTGACATTTGGTGACACAGCCCAAAATGTCACCTTATATTTACCTCGCTTTTCAACATTAGCAGGGAAAGAAGAGAGGGGTGGGGGACTACTGGCTGTACACGCAGATGCCAAAATACTCAGCCATCCCTGGCATTTCTGTCCTTCCTGCTGCATCACTCAGGTGTGAGGGTGTGAGACGTACTCTAAGCTATTATAATCTTCATGCACAGAAAGCTAGGAAGCCACCCCATCTTTGTATGGTCACTAACTACGACAGCACCCAAGACCATCCACAGAATCTCCGTAACGGATACAACCCTTCACCTGTGCCATTCTGAT
Source organism: Neotragus moschatus (assembly GCA_006410615.1). NCBI lineage: Eukaryota > Metazoa > Chordata > Mammalia > Artiodactyla > Bovidae > Neotragus > Neotragus moschatus. Next base: position 188,237 of record SJYA01001205.1, read on the forward strand.
GTTCATTCTGTTTTCCCTTCCTTTTGAATACAACTCCTCTGAAATAAAGAGAAGGAGGCTCTAAAAATAAACATTTGTCCAACCTTTCAACCGTGAGTTTTACCAAAGCCAGGTTAAGGGAACCACAGAGAATTAAACCTAACATTTTGCAGCAAATCTGACAACAGGGACGGTATAGGAAGGAAACGTTATCCTTCGTTTCGCTACCTGGAGAAGCTCAAGTGGCAGGCCTAAGGATGTGTGTGCGGTTGACAGCAGGACCCCATCTGACCCCTCATAATTCACCACCAGACTGTGTCACTGAGGGAAAAATGAGTACCTTCAGCTAAGACATCTGTTGCTACTGACCATCTCCTGAAGAAAAATACCATGACCACTAACTATTCACATCCTGGCCAGGCGGTGCATCAGACACCAAAGTCAAGACAGACTCCACAGACATAGGTCAGGGAGATGACCTTTCCCCAGGGAGATGTCAGGCTGGGCAGGGGCTGAGACTGATGATTCGGTCCAAGGGCATGTCACAGCCCAACACCCTGACCTGTGGCTCTTCTGACTCATCCCTGGAGTAGCTTGCTCCGGCCCTGGGTCCTGGTTCAGCTCTGCTGCTGTGGCCTCGTGGCCAGCTGCTGCCAAGTGTGTGGAGCTGACCGTAAACCATGCACACAAGCCACTACATACCAAGTAAAGTGACTGCCCCCAAGCTCTGGTGTCTCTCCACAGTCAACTGCTCCACCAAACGTGTCACTGACCACAGGGGTAAGAAGGCACAGCAAAAAGTGTCACACCTGTGGCGGTTCCTGCCTCCCCATGCAGGGGCCAGAACCCGAATCCCCAGCCTCTGTACAGTCAGAGAAAACTCTGCCAACCAGGTCTCCCAAGTGAGGCTTCAACTGAGACAATGCCTTTCCTTTCTGAGGGGTGACAGCCAGAAACCCATGGCTTTTGAGACTGGCAGAAGTAACAGCTGAAGGGCCATGAGGGCTCTGAAAACTTGGGATATATACACACGTGTGTCATACAAATGTATACATACATGTGTGTGTCTACATACACATGTGTACATCTATGTATCAATCAACATCCTAACTGCAAAGACAATCAAATCCCAGCTGAAATAAGAGCTTACTACTAGCCAATCTGGACCTGTCAATGGCAAGCTTATGACGACTAAGAGCGTGAGTGAACAGCTGTTATCGGTGACCAACTCCTTCCAGCTACTGGCATCATATCACCCTGGCACCATGTATTTTTTCATCTTCCAAATCCAGGACCTGTGTTGTGCAGATTTTGTCCATCTGGGTCTCTGGAACTCTAACATGCTCTCAGAAACTGCACTGCACAGAAAGGTCACCAGTATCAGAACCATTTGGCAATTCTCCAAATAAACACAGAAGCAGGAACTCTCTGCGTGGGTACAGCCCATGGCATGGTAGGAGGACTACATAAACTCTAAAACAGGGGGCCCGTATCTGCGGCAAAGCAGCCAGCCAACTCTGTGGGCAGCACCGGGTATCATCGGAGGCTGCGTCAACCACCAGCCTCACTCGTGCTTCTCAAGGTTTATTCCATCACAAAAACAATACCGGACTGACGAGTCAGAGAATAAAGATGTCTTCTACTCAACAATAAAGCAAGAGCAATTATCCGAACCCAGCCAACAAAAAGCATACACTCCTATGAACACACCAGTTTTGAGGTGAAATTGTCTGCCCCCACTCCCCATGCCCAGAAACAAGAAAACAACATAGGCAGAGCCTGGAGACTCACCTGAGGCTTGTCTTCTGTCCCTGGGCTAGACCCAGCCCAGAAGTGGCAGGAAAGTTGACCTGAGCAGAAACTACAGGGCTGGGACTGCAAGGATTTCAGAGCTAAAGAGCTGAACTTACTGAAAAGGCCATAGCGGATGCTGTCACAGAAAGGACTCACCGAAGAGTCAACCACAGAAGAGGTGTCAGAGCTGCCCTTTTATACAGGTTGAGCAGTCACAGTCATTTGTACCAGGAGGCCAACTTGCGAGGGCAAGCTCTCAAAAACTCAAAAGGTGCATTCGTTCATTCATTCCTTCTCTACCAACTGAGTGCTTAACGGTTTAATTCTGAAGCAGGAAGGGTCATTTTGTCAGAACATTACCATGTGCAGGTAACTCACCTTAGGTTCAGGTTAGTCTGAAACAAGGAAGCCCAACAGCTGCTCAGAATATGTAGGACTTTACTTATTGCAAGTCAGGATACAGACTGCAGACATGCATTAGTAGCGAAAACAAAAAATATGTAGACAAGGGGGAAAGACAAACAGTACCACAGGAATACGACACCCTAAGAAAGACTACGAAAATAATAAGCGACAGATTATTAAATGTGCAGGGACTGAAAACACCAAAATAGGGAGGAGAAACAAAGTCACCGCAGATTAAATATGGAGAGCTTTAAGCCAATTATAAAAGATCAAAGAGAACAAGAGAGGGGAGGAGTAGCTTTACAAGTAACCGAGATAGGAGACCTTGGGAGAAATATGACCAGGGGAAAATCATTACAGTTTACAGTGAAAGTCATCTAGGGATGGCTCCAGAGAGAAATTCACTAGAGGCACCCCTGAGAGAACAGAATGGGTACAGCAAGCAAAGAGCTCTTTATTTTCAAAAGGCACACAACTCCGGAGGGCTGTTAGTTTCTATGCAGAACCATGACTAGGACTGGCAAGGTAAAGAAAGCAATGGAAAAATGCTGGTGGCTTAAGCCACACTCTGGATTCCATACCATCCATCTGTGGCTAGGAACCTCTGTGTAGTCTGCATTCCATGGCCCCATGGGCCAAATGGAGAGGCAACTGCTGTGGAATTAGCAGAAAGGGTATCTCTGAAACTCACTTGACACTTTATCACCCACCAAAAAATCTGATCTGCCCCCTCTGAATAAGGTCAACTTCTCCCAAAGTCTCAACACTTATTAATTATCCTACATTTTAACCAAGAACAGCAGAGTTGAGAAAAGAGCTGCTAACGCGAATGATGTGAACTTTTAACTGTAATGTCTCACTGGCGGAATAATCTGTCATTTACATACATTTTCAGTGGCTACCAATAAATACTTGATGAGGCTACCACCTGGAAAGAGCTGCCTGTAGCTTAGAAAGATCTCCTAGACATGGAGGAACACGGAGTCCTGAGTAAACTCAGGTCTTGAGTCCAGGTCCAGTGTCTTCTTGCACTGATGGGAAAAACTAGCTCTTCACCCTGATTCTGAGTAGTTAATTCTGTATATTTTTGTTTGTTTGTTTAGCAAATACACTGGATGCTATATAATATCAAAGTCAGAAAGCCAAGAAAGTACATAGCATTGGCAAGAAATGACCACTACAACTTGCACTTAAGATCAGGGGTAATGCCTGATTTATCCAATTTTTTTCTTACCAGAGATTCTACACATCACCATAAAACTGTGGGGCTGGTTAAAGCCTATGGTATAACTTAAAATACAAAATGATAAAATGTAGTATATTAATAATGTAGTACTTACTGAGAAAATAAATCTCAAGCCAAAAAAAAAAAAAAAGGAGAGAAGCTCTGGACATCAACTATTTTGCTTACCATAGTACCTGGATATAAACTGCTTACCTAGCTTAGTAACCTGGCTACCTAGCAGGTCCCAAATTACTATCATGACCAGAGTAAGGGAGCTCAGTATAGGCCATGAGCATGGGCTGCAAGTCAGACTCAGGCTGGAATCTCAACTCCACTACTTAAAATATGTGTGATCTTAAGCATGGTATTGAATCTGTTTCTTTATAAGTAGAAAAAATAGTTCCTATTTTATAAAGTTGTTGTAGTGATTAAATGAGAATATAAATAACAAAGCAGCTAAGACCATAACTGGCATGAGGCAGACACTCAGTAAATGAGGGCTTATAGTACTGTAATCATTATTATCTCCTTTGAAAACATGATGCCAAAGAGTTGGGAATTCAACAGATTACACACCCAGGCGGCAAAGGACAAAGCACTGCCCGTTCTCTCCCTTTACACTCAGGAATCAGAAAATATTATTTACAGGCGTGCATGGATCCTCAGTTTGAGAAACACCTCTTATTCCTGCCATGCCAGCTCCTGGCAACACAAACTAATGTGAGAATTACATTTTTCTGCATAATCACCCTTTCTATGCTCTGTTTCTTCAGTCCTACCCAATTCTCCCCTGCTCTTAGATGCAAGCTTTTGCTGCCTGTCAAACTCCTCTCCGTTGCTGTAAATAATCTCTCTCCCTCTTTTATATTGCCTTTCAAATATTTATAGACTGTTATTCTCCTTCTCTCCAAGCCATACATCATTTTTGTTGCCCTTCCCCTGGATTCTCTCTAGTTTATCTACATCTTTTAGAAAAAAACAAACCCCAGGTGCTTCATGATGAAAACAGCACAGCCAAAGCTAACAGCCCTGAGCCAGTAAGGCCCCTTATTCAAAAGCCACCAGGAAACTCTTTGATGTGCTGCTCCTTCCTTTTCCCCTGTAACTCCTAATTCCATCTCTCAGATAAAAACATGGGAGAGTGCGATAGGGAGGTGACCACCACCCTCATCCAGCGGATGTCAGGGCTCCACAGGCAGCAGCGACAGGGTGGGGTGCGCTGGGACAGCTGCAGACATACTCAAACTTGTTAATGAGAAATTATGCATAGTTTGTCGCTCCTGCTTGTGAATTCCTTCCTCATCCACTGCGTTAGAGACGAAGGTGTTGGAATAATGTCCTTGGGACCCCTCTTCCCTCCCCGGCCAGGTCTGTACCCACATGCCTGCTTTCTTCATTCAACAGGCAGGGTCCAAGGTCTGAATCACGTTACTTCTGTCCAAACTGAGAGGGGCAGCAAGACAGAGGAGGTGCTCTACCTGTTTTGCTGTAGAAGGTAACCCTTTAAAAAGGGTGAGAGGTGGCTAATACTAAAGACATATGTCAGTACAACTAAGGAAACTAAAGAAAAAAAGCAAAGCCAAGGAAAGAAGGGGAACGCTTACTCTTACTTCATTGTGTGAGCATTAGGATGGATGTGTCTCAGAGACCCCTGGTTGCTGGTGTACGGGCTGGGCTGGAGGAACTGACAGGGGTTATAAACCTCACCCAGAGCCACAGTGTGCATGTCAGCGCATGGAGCTAGGTTTTTGAAGAAAACACACACACACACACACACACAGTTTATGGCTACAGGGTGGATCATATCTGGCCTCATTCCTCTGCTCCTCATTGTAGTATCTGAAACTTGAGTCTGATGGCCTGAATTTCTGTACTTTATTGTGGTTTACAAAGTTTTACGTTAAAATCTTAGTTGAGCACCACACTGATTCTGAGAGATAAACTGGGAGGCATTATTATTAATATTTTATCTATTTCACAAAAGAGAAAACAGACTACGCAGAGAAATAAATGAACTGCTCAGAATCAAAAAAGGCTGCGTAACAGACAAGTCTTTGGGCCCGAGATCTTTATTATTTCAACAACATAGAGCTTCCTCCTCAGGTATCAATATGGTTATCCAGGTAAAAGCAAAACTCTGTTTCCAGGTATCTTCATCTTGAAGACCTTTGATCAAGCCTCTACTACCACATACCACTCTCTTAGAGGGACATCTGGCACTTATAGACTGGTTAATCTGTTAACTAATTTGACACTAATCTGGAAATTGGTAAATAACAATTAGCCCTCACCCTGGGGGAAGTACAACCCCGAACATGGATCAACCAAAGAAGCAGTAAATGGGTAACACGCACTATAATTTCATGTAACATTGGTAAGGATAAGATTAGTCTCCAGCAACCTGGATTACCTGACTAGACAAGTGTATCCCATTCTGCAGGCATGGCTGTGCTGACTTATTATACATCAGACAGTAATACTGGAATCTGTAGACCACAGCTCCAGACATGAATGTAAAATGGTTCAATTACTGGAACCTTTAGCTTAACTTGAGCTCTGCCCATGGTTACACTGAAATGAGGGCATTAAGAGAAGTTGGAGGAGTGTGAAGAACATGTCACGTGCAACTGCTCCACCATGGGGACATTTCTATTTGGCTCTGGTCTGCTGATGGGGAACCAGACGAGCCACAGGCTCCTCCACTCGTCCACAGAGCACAGTGACCAGGGTCAATCCTTGGGCTCCCGGCCTCTGCAGTCTGTCCCCAGCTGTCTCAGTTAGTCTCCTGGCTTGAAATACCAAATAGTGGGGGGGGGGGGGGGG
>SJYA01001205.1:194599-247142 GCA_006410615.1 Neotragus moschatus
AAAAAAAAGGGGGGGGGGGGGGGGGGGAGCGGCGGAGGGATTGCAACTCATATCACAAAGGGCCAATTCCATAATAAACGAGGAACTCTCAGATAAGAAATTCAATAAAGAAATAGACAAAGGACACATACAGATGGCTCACAGAAAAAATACAAATGATCTTGTAACATATGGAAAAATGTTCAGTCACACTAACAAAGCAAAGGTGAAATACGAACTATATCAACTATATTTGTTTTCTATTGCTGTGTGACAAACTGCCACAAATTTAGCAGCTTAAAACAATGCAAATAAATTATTCTTGCAGTTTTCTGGGCCCATAGTCTGACCCAGGTCTCTCCAGGCTGAAATCAAGGTGTTAACAGGTCTGTGTTTGTTTCTGTAGGCACCAGAGGAGGACCTCTAACCCTGCTAAGTCAGAATGCTGGAAGAATTCAGTTCCCTGTGGCTATAGGACTGAAGCCCTGTTTCTACACTGGCCATCAGCTAAGGGCTGTTCCAAGACTCTAGAGAACTCCTGAAATCTTTGCCTTGGCACCCCCTTCCTCCATCTTCAAAGCCAGCAACAGTGGTCAAGTCTCTTCCTGACTTTGAAACCTCCTGGCATCTTCTGCTGTGGCCAGGAAAGGTTCCCCACTTCCAAGGATTTGGGCATTAGAATGGGCCCTACTGGAATCTGGGGTCACCACCCCCTTGCAGACCCATGAATTAAAATCACTTCTGCAAAGTCCCTTTTGCTCTGAAGGTAACATCTTCACCAGCCCCCGGGACAGGGGTGAGGACCTCTCTGAGGGGCCATTACTCTTCTGACCACCCCACACATACCGAACTTTCAGACTACTAAAGGCCCACAGAACCTAGCGCTGCCAATGCCGTGGCAGCTTCTCTCTGGAGGGCGTGCTGCGGGCGACATCCACCAAAATTACAACAGTCCTCCTGTCCCCCATTTCTTTCCGGCTCTACTGTCGCCACCCAGGAGCAAGCAGCACCCCTTTGCCTGGGCAACTGCACAGTCCGTGTGCTCTCCCTTCAAACTACACTCCACACAGCAGCAGAGACCTCTGAAGAGAGTTAATCAGGCCACAGCACTCACCGCTGCAGCACTCCAGTGACTTCCCATGGCACTCACCATAAAATCCCAGCTCCTTCTGTGGCCTCCAAGGGCCAGCGAGTTGTGGCCCCCAGCTACGTCACTCTTGCGCTCAGCACTGAGCACACCAGCCTGCATCCTGCTCTAAGCGCGTCTCACCTTGCAGTGCCTCCGGCCTGGAGGGCTCTTCCTCCAAACCTTGACCACAACGGCTCACTGTCACTCAGGAGGAGCTCGGATTTAATCTCCTTCGAGGGGCCCTCTTTCCCTAACCACCCTGTCAATGCTATGACCTCCAGCAGACACAGGCATCCCATCACTCTGTCTCCACAGTGCTCACACTTTCTGAAAGCACCTTGCTCACTCACTGGTGTACTTGTTTATCCACTGTCTCCCCTGCTAGATGTGCCAGATCCACAAGAGACAGATGTTTTAGGCACTGATATACACCCCAGGCCTAGACAAGGGTCTGACCCAATGCAGTCACATAATGAATATTTGTTGAATAAATGAAAAATGAAGCAGGTGGAAGAAAGGGAAAAAAGGGAGGGAGGGACTCTGGGCCAAACAGTCGACTTATTCGCAAAGATGAATTCAACTCAGTTCAGCAAACATTTACTAGTGTTAGATGGATCCAATCTGCTTCCCAGAATTACTGCATATACTGTATTCTGGATAAACCCCCAACTGCAGGACCAGAGTAAAGGGTGATGCAAAAATAGGGGATAGCTTTATAAATGCTGAAATCAATACCAAGTCAGCCGGGAGGATACACTGGACTGAGCTGACTCTGGGTGTCTGAAGCATATCTGAGAACTCTCACTGCCAATAAACATCAGAAAATATGCTATTACTTGAATACTGAATTGACACTTCCTTCTGACAACAAACCAGCTACTTATAGCCTATTTTAAGAGTTTCTTGTGCATTTTTTTCTGAAAAGTATGCTCAGGGGTATTGAACACTAAGACAGGGTTAGTGATTGTAAACTCCACCAAGAGACATGAGACACCAGAAGAAACTGCATTTGAAATACAATTTGATTCAGCAAATTTGGTCACTTGAATTTTTTTACAAGTTGAAAAGTAAGACACCTTTAGACTGAGACAGAAATTCAGACACGCATTTATAGAGTTGCTTGGGACCACTGCCAACGGAAGCATGACTAGTCAAGAACCAGTGAGACAGCAGCCAGAGCCCCCAGGGGCCCACGGGCTTCACAGCACTTCAGAGCCATTTCCAGACTCAGAGTCCAGATCACGTGGCAGAGGTACAGAATTCACAGTATCGCGCATCAGGCCTTACCCTGCGTCCCCTTCTCTACTGGCCTCAGCCCTCTGAGAAACTTTACTGGAGTTTGAAAGTCCTCATTACTCCAGAGGCACAGGTTAGACCGGTGTATGGGTTTCTCTGGTGGCTCAGCTGGTAAAGAATCCACCTGCAATGCAGGAAACCCCAGTTTGATTCCTGGGTTGGGAAGATCCCTTGGAGGGGGGCAGGGCAACCCACTCCAGTATTCTTGCCTGGAAAATCCCCATGGACAGAGGATGGGGTCAGAGGCAGGCTACAACCCATGGGATTGCAAAGAGTCGGACACAAGTGAGCAACTAAGCACAGCATTCGAACAAGGGCAGAAGTCAGCACTAAAGCAAAAACTGCAGACCTGAGAGAAGGACGAAAGGAAAGAACAGATGTTGACAAGATAAAAGCAATCATCGCATATGAGTCTACAGGTGCTTCCAAAGGCCAAGAAAGCCAAGCTAACAAAAGAGGCTGTGTTCAGCAAAAAGGTCATGAGAGGGAGAGAACACGGAGCTCTCACTCCTTAGACTTAGACTTTCGGTTTGGGAAGATAAATCCTAGTGAAGGATGGTGAGGATGGTTGCACAACAATGTGAATACACTTAATGCCACTGAACTGTACACTCAGAAACAGTTAAAATGGTCAATTTTATGTTATGCATATTTTGCCACAATAAAACCTTTCAAAAATAAATTAGCTAATAAAACAACAGATGAGACAGAAAGGCATTCACAAGATCCAGTGTGTGGCTGAGGGGGTAGTCAATGGACAAGATCCCTGAACCAGCCGACAACCAGGAATCCAAGGGTCAAGGACTCGGGGGGGACACTGGAGCAGACAGGAGAAACAGTTAACACAGATGACCTTTCTGACATTCCAAGTGTCTCCTACGGCAGCAAATGCAAGGGTACAGCGCTGCAACAATTCCTTCCGTTACCACCTATGAAAGTTTCCCAATGCTATCAACAGCTACGACCATCTATGAACTGCCCTCTTCTCACTGGTGGCATGAAGAACAGCTGTCCATTCTCCCCAGCTCTCGGGCTTCTCGTCTGCTTTCCGCAGGAGTGATGGCAGTCTTCCACTTTCAGAAGCCTGAAGATAAAAATTATTCTTGCTACGTTTCTAGGGCAGTAGAATTCCCTCTCCCTTGTTCTGGGGAAATGCTTGCCACCCAAGGTCTAGAAAGTTGCCTAAGCCCTTCAGAAACAAACCAATGTTTCTATCAGCCAATAATACAACAAAGAAAACCTGTCACTGGGTTCTTCTGTGGTTTAATTCCTCAAACACTATTCCTTTCACTACAAAACATATGCGATAAGGAGGGAAAAGAGGAAATTTTTTAAAGGCAGTATTAACATATTAATATTTCTAGTGATAATAAGATGGAGTCCCAGAGAATCCTCCGTGATCTAAACTTCTGGTCACCAAAGACCCATTGACTGGGTTTTTTTATCTATATAGTTTCTGCCAGGATGAAGGCATGCTACCTTTTAATTTTAAAAAACTTTAGCATGAATTTTCTGAAGCTCTCACACACTGCTGGTAGGAATGTAGTAGAACAGTACAGCCTCTTTGGAAAACATTGAGTTTCTCAAAAGGTTAAACATAGTGTTACCGTGTATGTGTGTGCTAAGTCGCTTCAGTCGTGTCGGACTCTTTGTGACCCTATGGACTGTAGCCTGACAGGCTCCTCTGTCCATGGGATCCTCCAGGCAAGAATACTGGAGTGCGTTGCCATTTCCTCCTCCAGGGGATCTTCCTGACCCAGGGACCGAACCCACTTCTCTTATGTATCCTGCATTGGCAGGCAGATTCTTTACCACTAGCACCACTTGGGAAGTGTTACCATATGCCTCAGAAATTGTGCTCTTTTGAATATACTCAGGAGAATGAAACATATATTAATACAAAACTGACACCAAAATGTTATGGAAGCATTGCTCATAATAGCCCCAAAGTGTAAGCAACCCAAAAGTCCATCATCTGATGAATTAAAAACTCACCATATCCACACAGTGCAGTAGTATCGAGTTTTTAAAAAGGAATAATAAATATTAATACAGGCTACAATAGGGGTAAATCTTGCAAACATCAGGCTAAGTGAAAAAACTCAGCTATGACCCCACTGTAGGAGCAGATGGAGATGACTACTAAAGGGAAGAGTTTCTTTCAGGAGATGAAAACGCTCCACAGTTAGATTACAGGGATATTGCATGGCTCTGAAAATTTACTTTTAAAAAACAGCATTGAATTGTACACTTTAAACAGACAAGGTATACAGAATATGAATTATACCTTAGGCTGTTAAACTAATTTGAATTTTTAGGCATTTAAAAAATCAGAAAACACTTAAAAATATCACCAAAATTGCAGATTGATCAGTGATTTTCCTCCATATCTGTGGGTGGGTTCATGATCACTAACACAGTGTTTTAAAACAAAATTTCAAATTTAACCGTCGTTAAATTATTCAGCAAAAGTTTACTGACCATGTACTACAAAGCCAGGTACTGTACTACGCACATAAGTTACATGATGAATAAACTGCAATCCCTGCCCTTAAGATTGCATTTTCACAATGGAGACAGAAGTGCAAGTCAGTCACAAGCGTCTTTTGACTTTTACATATGCTGTTATAAAACTAATTTCTTATTGTACAGCACAGGAAAATAAGTCATTATTTTGTAATAACTTTAAATGGAGTATGATCTATTAAAATATTGAATCACCATGTTGTACACTTGAAACTAGTAATACTGTTAAGTCAACTATACTTCAATTAAAACTAATTTATAACTTTAAACACTGTATTTACCTTTTTTGATGGCTCCAAATTTTCATTCTAGCCAAGGTAGACCAGTAGGCTACTTCCTATATATTTTGTTGTCAACTTTTTTATAGAAATACTGTCTATGGAGAATTTCTATCAGGTCAATTAACTGCTATATTTGTCAGTTAAATAGAGACTCCCCTTAGAATTAATAAAATTGATTGAGATGCTATTTAAAACACTAGGCTATCAATGATCAGTACAATTAATCTTAAGGGTTTTCTTTCATTCAAGCCTCCTACTCTCACTTCAGTTTAAGGAGATTTCATTTCATTAAACATCCTGGAAACTTCTTTGACTCTGAAAATAAAATTGGGGAATACTTTTATCTGAAGGCCTTTTTAAACCCAGCTTCCACATCTTCCATCGACCTGAATTTGAGCTCTGTCTAAAATCAAATGGAGCTCATCTCATGCATGTGGCCAGAATCCTAGAAATATTGGCTCTCAAGCTGATTTGGGTAAAATGTTTTGGTTTTTCATTTGAAATCCTTCTTTCTGTGCAACATGGAAAAGTGCGAAGATAAAAACTGAAATATTTTAACTCCGTAGAAGATTTTTAGAGCAGCAAAACTACTCGGTATGACACTATAATAATGGATACACCCCATCGTTTACTCACAGAATGTACAACACCAAGAGTTAACCCGACTGTACACTCTGGACTCCGGGTGATGGTGGCAGGCCTGTGTCGCTCATCAGTCATGACAAATGTACTTTTTGGGGGGATGCTAATAATGGGGGCACTGTCTACGTGTGGGGGCAGGGGATATATGGGCAATCTCTATGCTTTCCTCTAAATTTTGCTGTAAATCTGTAACTTCTCTAATGAATAAAATTTATTTTTAAAGAAACTTAAATAACCCAACATCTTCGACTGTTAGTTCATCAGTCATTTCTCACTGGCAAAAAACTGCATGGCGATATTATTCCATTTTAAAACTTACCACATTGCATGTCTGTACAGCATTTGAACCCTTGGAAAGCACACAAGCAGGAAGGCATGTGCTGCCTACCGAATGAGTTCTTTCTCTGTGCTGAAGTGGAATTACTGCTAGCTAAGGGAGAGAAGTGAACGAGGGTGTCCTGTCATTATCAGACACAGACCTGGCTGACCTAACAGGGGAAAGGTGAGTGAAAGCAGGCCACAGGTCACAGGCGCTGGGCAGTGGGGGAAGGCCTGAGACGGCAGGAGGTGGCTCAGTATGGGGGAGTGTGAATGTGAATGTGTATGGAAGCCAAGGGTGCTCCAGAAGGGAGGGCCCCAGGAGATAACATTCAGGTTCTCACTAACAGAGGACACATATGCCAAACCAAATTCTCTACAATGCAGCCCTTCATCTGACAGCTCTGCACAGAAGAGCCGAAAATTATGGACTTTAGCATAAGCTCTATGTAAAATGGCCTTCTACTTGCTGCACAGGAGGCTAAGGAAAAGCAAAATACAGTATAAAATAAAGTAGGAAGGAGCCCTCATGTCAAAGAGGAGGAATGCTTATGAGATTTTTTTTCAACTCAGCTGATAATTTTCAAAATATATATATTAATATATTACATATATTATGCTCATGAGATTTTTTCAAGTCAGTTGATAGCTATATATATATGTGTGTGTGTATGTATAGCTAAAATTTAAAAAGTAAAACCACAGAAATAATGCTGAAGTTATTATTAACTCATTGTCATTTATAACTAAAATTGCTCACCTTTTTTTCTGGATGCCTGCCTCCAAAATGGCTGGGAAGAAATCATTTGTTAATTGATAGTACACCTGTTAGCATATCTGATCCTGTTAATATAAAAGATAGCAAGGAACAATGCATTTCTTCAAAATATTGTTCCTTCACAGTGTTACCCACAATCATAGAATCTTTTATACCCATTATTGGAAGAATTGTCCAGCAGTGTTTTGATCAAGCTTAGCCAATCTTCAGCTAAGGATTGCAGAGACTGTGTAAGTTAACTTACTCAGAGGGATCAGCTCTCCAATAGATGAAACGACAATTCAGCAAATTCAATTTCCTTCACAGTGGCCTCAGGATTCAGCCAATAATCTTGGCAATAATTCTTGGGCACTTTCAGGAGCCAAAAGGAGATAACTAAGAAGCCTCAAGGACATAAACATCTACTGGATTTCACTAAGCCACTGCCCTTGCAGACACTCAACATCATGTATTAGGAAGAGAAAGTGAGCAGGAGCCAGTTGGTGGGCGGCACTGTCCCATGACAACTACAACTTTCTCTTTTCACAAAATAACTGCAAATCCTAGCCTTCCACATTGATATAACGGAATACCAGGCCATTAAAAAATGCCGTGATTTTAAATTAAAAAAAAAAAACTACACACAAGTGGGAGCAATATACTCCTGCTATGTTAAATATATACATTATGTATATACATATACACACAGAAACAATAAACAGACAGATAAAGCTTCCACCTGTAATCCTGGGGTAACAAACAGAAGACCCACAAGTTGGAGATTGCAACGTAGTCACTGAGTGTGTTTTTGTACTCTATAAATGTTTACCAATTCCTGCATAAAGTTAAACATTATTTTAAAGAAATTTTTCTCTCTAGAGATGTAATCATAGTTACATGTGTCTCAGCAGCACACTATGTAGGGCAGGAAGCTGGACACCCCATGTACTACATAAAACATAAGGAATATCCTTCAATCTGTCTTGTCTGCTTCACTCTCTCTCTCTCCCACTCTTCCCCCTTCCCTCCCACCCTTCACTGCCTTGTCTCTCTCTCTCTTTATATTTATATAGTTTATTTCTACTGGCATTTCTGTTTTTCTCTTGCTCATGTCCCAGTTCAGAAGCTCATGATCCGAACTCAAGGGCTTTGATGGACATCCTGTGAGTGATGATGATGGACGAGGCTCCTGCCCTGCTGAGATGAGCTAGGCTGGTTTGGAAAGGCCCATCTTCCCAGAGCAGGCAAAGCCTTCTGCTCTCAGCTGAGCCTGGGGCACCACATACCACGGGCTCACACACTCCCTCCCTTGGCGCACGGGTTCAAGACTCTGAACTGACTCCAAGGTCCATCAGCTCCAGGAGCAAAGAAGGGAATCTGGTCACATCCTCCTTGACCCTGAACTGCTGCTTCTATTTGTAACTTTCCCTATCACCACTCTGAAATGCCCTGCAAGAACTTCTTGGTCATTGTGAACTCCATCTAGCCTGAAATCCTTCAAGGCTTCACCATGTTGGGATGTAAAATCAAACTCTGACAACCCTTTCCATGACATGCAATGTGGGATACGGCAGGGTTGGCAAAGTTCACTTATGGTTCCCAACAAAATGCCCAGGACTAATGCTGATCCATCACAGGCCTGTCCCTGTATTTCTCCCTGTGAACACCAACGGCTGCAGCTTTCTGTGCCAGCCGAGAATGGTGTTGCCCCTGATATGTTTTGATTTGCCCATAAGCCCTAAATTCCATCTGAGGATTAAACCATAAACTCTAATCATAACTGTCCATTTTCCAAGAAAACACAGGAACTATTCCCACAGCCTCCCTTCACAGGCAGGTGGCAAATCCATGAGCTCTGGGATGGGACAGACCTGGACTGAATCCCAGCTCAACTCAGCTTTATTCTGGGGCAGTTTCCTTACCATCGGTTTCCTTATCTGTAAATAGGAATAATAATTCCTACCTCCTAAGATGTTTGTGAACATCAAATGAGCTACTCCCCTCTCTACTCCTCTGGCACCCCCACCACCATCCCAGAATCAGACCTCCAGCTGAATCCACCAGGTCTGCCCTGACCCAATACTATCTTCTGGTAATTAGATACAGCTTAAAATCACAAAGTTTGAGAATCATATTTCTGATAGATATACTCTTTCCTTCTTATAAAAAGGAAAGTTCTGAAACTGCTATAAATATGTTTTATGCACAACAAAGCTAAAACAGGGAGATCATACCATTCCCTTTGTGAGCTAGAGATTCTGGAGCCCCAGGAACATACCCAGGGACAGGTGCACAGACACACCTGCCTGCAGCAGGTACTGTAACTCCATTGCTCACCTGGCTTCTCTGGTACCCTTTAATCTTCTTCATAATAGTCAAGACTCTGAGGATATTAAAAAGCCTCAAAGAGCTCATCTCTCATTTTTGAGAAGAGGAAACAAGACCACCAGAGAGCTTACGTGACTTGTCTAAAGTTGCACAGCTATTTAATGACAACTAGGCAGCTGACAACTTTAGCCCAGTGATTAAGCACAGCAAACTAACTTATGAAAAGTTCACTTAAAACTTACTCCAAGGTTACATTTCATGGAGCCTTAGAAGGCTCAAGATTCTGTGAATCTCAGCAGGTATGTTTAGTATGAAATATACATCTTTATATTTGCCAATGGGATGTCACAGATCCTATTTGGTGAGTTTCTTAGAGGCCCTGTATTCTAGACCAGTGCCATTAAATGGAACTTTGTGAGAAATGGAAGCACACACTGTCTAATATGGCCGGCTTTAGCTACGTATGTGCCTGTTGAACATCTGAAATATGACCAGCACAACTGAGAAACTCAATGTTTAAAATTTTTAAATTTATTTTTACTGTTGTAAAATACATGCAACATAAAAACAAACATCTCAACCATCTTTAAGTGCACAGTTCAGTGATACTAACTACATTCATGATGTACTGCAACCATCACCATCCTCCAAATCCATAGCTCTTTCCATCTCGTAAAACGGAAACCCTATACTCATTAAACAATAACCCTCTATTCCCCTCTCCCCCCAGCCTGTGACAACCACCTTCTGTCTCTATGATTTTGACTACTTCAAGTATATAAGTGGAATCATAATTGTCTTTTTGGGACTAGTTTATTTCCCTTAGCATAAAGTCCTCAAGGTTCATCCGTGCTGTAGCATGTGTCAAAACTTCCTCCTTTTTCAGGCTAAATCGTTTTCTTTTTACCACATTTTGCTCTTCCATTCATCTGTCACTGGACACCTGAGGTGCTTCACATTGCAGCTATTATGCATAATGCTGCTGTGAACATGGGTGTAGAAATATCTCTTTAAAATGCCGTTTTCAACTCTTTTCAGTATGCACTCAGAAGTGCAATTGCTGGATCGTGTTATAATTCTATTTTTAACTGCTAAGAAACCACCATACTGTTTTCCATAGCAGCTGTACCGTTTTACATTCCATTAACAAAAGTTCCAATTTTCCACATCTTCACCAATATTGCTATTTCCTGGTTTTTTGATGGTAAGCATCCTAACTGGTATGAGGTGGTATCTCACTATGGCTTCAGTTTGCATTTCCC
Source organism: Neotragus moschatus (assembly GCA_006410615.1). NCBI lineage: Eukaryota > Metazoa > Chordata > Mammalia > Artiodactyla > Bovidae > Neotragus > Neotragus moschatus. The sequence goes on from SJYA01001205.1 coordinate 205,118, forward strand.
TAATGACTAATGGTATCAAGCATCTTTCCTTGAGCTTTCTACCACTTGTATATCTTCTCTGGATAAAAGTTTTAATTCTACTTCGTTGTAACTAAACTTAAGCAGCCCAAGTGAGGCTAGAGGCTTCCATGCTGGACAGTGTGGCTCTAGCGCATCACGATTCTCAAGGTAATTTACAGATCCAGTGCAGTAAGAGTTGGAGGCAGATGGATCTATTCAGATACTTTCTAGTCTGCTAGATGTGGCCAATCACTAAAACTTTTTATACCTCAATTTTCACATAGTATAAAATAGAATTAACACCTCCTTCTTCTGAGAATGAAATGAATCAATATACATCTATAGCCCCTGATATAATCTTAGCACATGAGAGAGAATTTAAGTCAATGAGACATGCCTTGCCTCAATTCCAGTGTCCACTGGAACCCAGAATCTGTTTTTTTTTTAGATATGTTCCCCAAGTGGAATTGCAGTCCTTCCCAGAGAAAGGACTTTCAGCTTTAGGAAACAAGGATCTTTGGCTCCCACCAGGAGGATCTCGTGAATGGAAGGGGCTAACTGAGATGAATCCTGGGCTAACTTCTCTGGTATTTTGTGATTTTGACTCTGTCCAGATTCAGCCTTGGCAAAAGAACAACAGGAAAGCGAAGCTATCTAACTTCTGGTTCTAGAATTCAGGCCCACCTCCTTTGTGAGGCAGCCAAAACGGACCTTCAGAGGGAGGATCTTTCAAGAAACCCTCTAAGCTCTGCTTGTGCTTTGGGACTCACAGCCATCCTGAGGCTCTGTCTTCGTGGCCACAGCCCTCTGCCCTCCAGCTGGCCCACAGGCTTACCTGAAGCTGCCGCGGCGGGGGTGCTGGCCGGGGGCGGCGGCTGCGAGGAGGAGCTACCGCCGCTCTCAATCATCAGGCACGGGTTGCTGCCGCTGTTCTCTCTCTTGACGATCAGCTCAGCCGTGCTGGGCAGCGGGATGGGGTGACTGATCCCCAGTTCCTCTTCCTGGGCCTGCTGCCGTCTCAGGGCCACCTGGAAGCACAGGGCAGCGAGTCACCCTCCAGCACCCCAGAATCACTCCTACAGCTTTGCCAAAACCCCTGAAGCCCTGCCCATCCCAGACATCTCCATCCGTTACCTCCAGGGATGAGGTCTGAGGATCCCTCATTTCTGCTCTCTCTCCCCCTCATTCTTTTTATAGCCACCCAGGTAACTCCGATGTGTGGCCAAAGCTGAAAAATGCTTGAGAGTCAGAGGTCCTTTAGAGCTTTTGAGTGAGTGCTCAAAAACTTTCCAATAAACAAACGTGTGTGTCGAAAAGTTGGAAAGACTGGAGGAGAAGAAGCTGCGGAGTCAGCAGAGGATTCAACATGAAGAGCAGAAGTCAGCACTGACAGGTTAGAAAGGAAGGAGGATGGGTCACTCACTGCTTCCTTCCACAAATATGGAAAGGCCACTGCATTAGGAACCTCGACCAGAGATACAGTAAGGTTAGACTAGACCCAAAGGTACTCACTGTTTACAAGGAGAGACAGGAAGCAAACATGCAACTGCAACTCAAGACAACTCGTGAAGCACCACAAGACAGGCACAAAAAGGGCTTGAAATGCAAGGATGAGCGGAGGTGGTGCTGCAACAGGGCCGTGAAGAGCAGCATGAGTGAAGCCTGACAGGCAAGGATGAAGGGGCAGAACTACCCCCCAACAAGGAAGCAGGGGAGACAATGAAGGCAGAGGCTGCTCAGGAAACCCACAGAGCCCTATTCTGTGGGGTGGAGGGAAGTAATGGGGACAGGGGGGCTGCAATATGGTGTTGGAAGTCCCTGGAGAAAGAGGTAGACGTGGAGATGGAGAGAAAAGGAGAAAGCAGGTGTGATATCCCCCAGTGGGGACTGGAAAGGACCCTGCATACCGAAGACACTCCTCATGGTCCCTCTTCTTTTAAATAACAGTGAAAGGTTGAAAAGTTGCGTCCAAAAAAAATTGTATTTTTGGTTTCAAGTAACAAAAAAAGGCAGACTTTCTGTTGAAACTGACCACTGGTGATAATGGAACAAGAAAGGGAAGCACCTGCACCTCAGAGGCTGAAATACAAGCCAAAAAGTTGACATCAAAATGGTGAACCAGAAGCATAACTACAATTTACAGACTGTTTTAGGAAAACTGTAGTCTTTAAATTTAGAAAGATGGTTAACTTGGAAGTAATTTTACTCCTAACAAGAGGCGTCTTCAACTTTTAAAAAAAGTCTTTGAATAATCAATTAAGATTAAATAATTAAGTTTAATTTTTGAATTTTCTATTATTAACCAAGTTTAGAAACAGATTAAGGATTTGACTAAAAATGTTTAAGAATACCCATGAACTTGTGAAGTATGTCAATGCAACAAAAAAGTGCACTTTAAGCCCTGGTTTACACAAATCTCACACATGCACACAACATACAGGGTATTACATAGTCCATAAACTAAAAACACTTTTACGAAGACCTCTCAAGGGCTCTTGGAAATGCTATTTAAATAGGGAAGGTGAGGCAATTGATATAAAAATGCAATTATTTTGGGGTCATAAGATCAATTTCAAGCTATTTTAGAATGACTGTTACATGGTTGTTTAAAGGATTTCACTCAGCACAGCACAAGCCTTCTGGTGTGGAAAATACTGAAGTTTTATACTATTAAAATAATTTTGAGTTCCTTTTTTTTTTAACATAGCGAACAGCCTCCTTACAAATTAGTACTCCTACTAATACAGCTTATTCAAACTTAATGGCCCTACTTGGATGCATATTTTTCTTACATTTTGAGAAAAATCCCCCTCCCAAGCATATTCTCCACACTAAATATTAAAGCCAGCAGCTAAATACTCAGAAAAAAATTTTCCACCTACAAAACAACTAAATGTCTTGTTTTTTTCCCAGTAAGTTCACTGTGATGCATTTAAATGCTATATTCAGTGTATTCTTTTCCACTATAGATTAAGCTAAAAAGCAATAAAGAAACCAAGTAAAACAACCTGTATTTCCATGACTACCCTCAGTCAGTGAAGATCGAATCTAACTATTTTAAAACGTTTTTTTTTAAATGGGTGTATATAAAAAGTATAACCTCTAAGAATGTTTAAGTCCTGTTAAAAGGCTCTTACTGATACCATTTTCAGTGGAGGATATTTACCCGTTCCTAACCAAAAGTAGCACGTCGTTAGTAAACGTTTCTTTGTAATATTTCATTGTAAATAACCTGTTTTAAAAGGATGGAACAACTTTTAGCTGGAAAGAATGTGTATTATTCTCTTCTAAAAATTCTTTTAGGATACCAACGACTTTATTTCGGTTAAGGTACAAAACTACTGCCCTGCTTAGGACGCTTTAAAACACACACACACACACACACACACACACACACACCAGGAACAGCAGACAAAACCTCAAACGTTTGCATTTTCTCCTCTGCGTGGACGTTTAAAATTCTTAAGTATGTTTTAAAACACACTCAAAGTAACCTGTACTTGAATATCTTCGGTCGAGACAGCAAACTTTAAAGCGCAAATGAAATTTTCCTAGTGCTCAAAATGGCTGAGCCAGAATCCGCCGCGGCGAGTATGAAAAAGAGCGCCAAGAGCACAGCGAGGACCACGCCGCGCCGGCGTCCGTTAGGGCGACTTTTCCAGAAAAGCAAAGACTCCCGCCGCGACGCGTTATCCGCAGAAGCTGCGGCCGGCCGGGCTTCTCCTTCCCCAACCCTGAGAAGGCACCGTCCAACACCCCCCCCCTATTATAAGCGCACCTCCCTGCTCGCGGCGGAGTCAGGGATCCAAGGGGGCTAGCCCCCCAACTCTGCTCATAGAGTGAGGTCGGATGCCTAGGGCTCCCCAAAGGGGCGAACACCGTAACTCGCTGCTGCAGGCGGGGTCAGAGACCCCGGGGACCCCTTCCCTAGCAGCGCGAACCCCGCAACTCTCTGCTGGAAAATGAGTTTAGGGATCTCGGGGACTCCCAAGCAGAGCGAACCCTGCAACTCTCAGCTAGCTCTGAAAGAGGAAGTCAGGCAGCCAGAGGATCCCCGAAGGGGCGAACCCCACAATTTCCGCTGGGTCAAGGATCCGGAGCTTCGGGAGCCGAGTGAACCCCGCACCTCCCTGGCTCCGTCTGCGGTATCGGAGACGAGTCCAGGCCCTCGGAGCGCGGCATCGGAGCGTGGCTAGGACCCCCAGCCCCAAGCGCGCAGTGGCTGTCGACAAGCACCGCCACCTTCCTTCCGAACCCGCGCCCCACGTGGCGCCCCAGGGACCCGAGGGGCTTTACTCGAAAAATTCGGGGCTGAAGCCCGGCTCCGGACCCCCGCACTCACCTGCGCAGCCATCACGCGTTGTCTCTCTGCTATCAGGTTGCATTTCTTGCACTGGCAGTCCCGCCACATGCAGAAACGCTTGTGGCCCTTGAGCGGCGACGCGTAGCCGTGGTTGCGGCACCGCGCGCACTTGGGCAGCCGCGGAGACTTCTTGCTCGAGACGGCGCCCGTGCCAGACGCTCCCGAGCCGGAGCCGCCGTCGCCGCTGCCTCCACCGCCGCCGCCAGTGGTCCCGAGCGGCGCCCCGGCCGCTTTGCCGAAGCCCCCGGCTTTGCCCTGTGGTGGTGCCCCCGGGGTTTGCGGGGCCTCCGACGGTGCGGAGGACTTGCTATACGCATCGTCGTTGGGCATGGCGCCCCAAGGAGAAGCGCAGACTCTCCGGTAGCTGCAAGGCGGTCACCCGGCCGACGGCGAGGCGGGAGAGGAGGAGGCGCAGGACGCGTACGTTCTGCAGCCGGAGGTGCAGCCGGACTGGCGAGGTCGGAACTCGCAACGCCCAGAGAGGTGGGGGGTTGTGCCCTTTTTTTTTTTTTTTTTTTTGCGCGCGCGCGGCACAGAACTTTTGGATACTTTTTAGAACGTTCCCGGGACTGCCTGGGCGGGAGAGCGCTCTAGGGAGCGCCGTCACGCCCACCCACCCACTACCCCCCAATTCTAGCCACTGGACTCCCGCTGCGTGCAAGCTTGCAGGGTCTGCAAACAACGAGGGCGCTGCTGGAGGGCTGCTGCGAGCGCACACCTGGAGCAGAGAAGCTCCCCGGGGTGCCCACGCCGGCTGCCAGAACACGCTGTACCGAGGAAGCTGGGCTCTAGCTCAGCAAGGTAGCTGTGCAGGCTGCTGGGAGGAGGTGCAGACCCCCCTCTGGAATCCTCTCGCTCCCTTCCCCCCAGTGACGCCCTTCTGCAAGTTCCATAGGACAGACTTTGGCAGAGGCCACCTCAAAAAGCAGTTTCTTCCTCATTTACGATAAGTCTGAGGCTGACGGCCTGAACAAAGAGAAGCCTCTGCACTTATATCAATCAGCAAATAAGACCCACAGTGGGAGAGTGGGTCCATGCGCACCCCAAATTTGGCCTGTTCTCCACTTGCCTCTTCCTGCACCTGTGTTCACTTGCTCAAGAGATTTCCACCTGCTGGCCGCATATAACTTTCAAATCTAGAGTTCTAGTCTTTACTTCTCTCTTCAGTGGCTTACAGCTTCTTGCCTTTGAAGCAGCCTCACTTAGGATCTGCAGGCACTAGAAATCCCGTCTTTTAAAAACCTCTGTTGGGGTTGCAGGGGACAAAGATGAGCACATTTATCAAAATTCATTCCACACTTAAGATCTGTGCATTTTAATTGTACCTCCCCAAACCCCAAATCCTCTTACACCCTTCCCCTCACTGCCCCTCCCACCATTCTTGTCTTCTCTCTGCACTTCCACAGCAAATCCAACCCATTCTTCCTGCACACCCAAGTGTCCCTCTAAAGCCAGCTCTTCTCATGTCTGAATCTCTGCGGTAGCGTCCAGCTGGTCTCACTGTTTCTTAGTCTTCCAGTATAATTCCATATTCCATGTACATAGCAGTTGGCTCCTGAGGTGGCTTTGTATTGTTTTCCACATGAGAAACAGAAGTTAAGGACCTAAGGCTGCATCTTAAAGGACTTTGAAAGATTTCCCTTTGCATTTTTCAGCCTCATATATTGAGTAGTTTACCTATCAGCTTGAGCTTTTTGTTGATTTTTACACACCCTTTTTGTTTAATGCCATGTTTCTAACCTTGGGATGGCCATTGTCCAGCCAGGGGTTGGGATGGGGCTTGGGGGCTGCCCTTATATCTCTCCCCTGCTTGCCTTGCTTTTCCCCAGTGTTTGTACTCTAGTTTCAGATTCTTGGCTCTAACAGTAGGAGTTAGGTCCCCAAAGGATCCTGCCATCCCACTTGACTTCTCATCAAAATGTCTATTGACCCTCTGGTTTAACAGATTAGGCTTCCCTTATAGCTCAGTTGGTAAAGAATCTGCCTGTAATGCAGGAGACTCCATTAGATTCCTGGGTGGGGAAGATCCCCTGGAGAAAAGATAGGTTACCCACTCCAGTATTCTTAGGCTTCCCTTGTAGCTCAGCGGCAAGAATCTGCCTGCAATGTGGGAGACCTGTGTTCGATCCCTGGGTTGGGAAGATCCTCTGGAGAAGAGAAAGGCTACCCACTCCAGTATTCTGCTGTCTTGGAGAATTCCATGGACTATATAGTCCATGGGGTGGCAAAGAGCTGGACTCAACTAAGCGACTTTCACTTTTTAGCAGATTAGCATTTTCAGCCCTGAGCTCTGAAATCTAGCCTGCCTTTCCCATTCTTATTCTGAGGCCCCTCTCACAGGCTCTTTCCCTCAGCCTGGATTTCCTCCATTAGTGTCCTCACTCTGAAAATTATTTCCTAAAGAAGCATCTAGCTTTACACGATACCTCATATCCTACCCATCAAGCCAGCAAAGCTTTACTTAGGACAGGGGCCAGGATGCAACCATTCGTCTCAATCTGGAGCTTTTTAAATGATAACCACTATTTGGTTCAGGAATATCCATCAGACTTTCATTAAAACACACATACCAATTACTGTTATCTACTATTTACTTTTCTTTTTCCATATTTCCATTTTAATACATTACCCAAAGCTGCATCACTCTCAAGGCCAAGTCCAGTTCCAGAGAATGAAGTCAATGCCAGAAGCAGCAGCTGTCAAATCCCAAATTACAGGGGAACACATGTTTCTTATGAGCATCCCTTCACTAGAGTCTGTGATGGAGGGACTTAAGCTTCCTACAGGAAATTTGGGGCTAGGAAACTGTGTGACCGAGATATTAAACCTACAGTGTTGTGTGTTTACTAATAACCTAATAAAGTTTCTATTCACAAACCGCAGAGAAGGTACCAGACACAAGACAATACAAAAGGAAAGTGGGAAGACTTCAAGGATGAACAGAGTTGTCCTGGATATTTTGAATAGTTTGGCCCTGTTGTCTCCTTGCTTCCCTCCCTACTTTGCAAAACAAAATTGTGACATATAAAGGTGCAGATCTGTATTTACTGAGGTAGGAAGATGTCCAGGACATACTGGTAAGTGGGAGGAAGAAGGGAGTTCAATCCTAAAACATGGCAGGGTTAGGCAAAGACTTCTTAGAGATGATGCCAAAAGCACAAGCAATGAAAGAAAAAAATTGATAAATTGATGTCATCAAAATTCAAAACCTCTGTGCTTCTAAAGATATCATTAAGAAAGTGAAAATACAGGACATATCTGATGAATGACTTGTATCTAGAATACATAAGGAACTTTTGTGATACAATAATAAAAAGAGAAACCAACTGAAGAATGGGCAAATTTTTGGATGGATATTTCACCAAAGAAAACATCTGAATGACCAATAAGCACANTGATGGTGACAGTAATGCTTGTTTTAAAAAAATCAGATAATATGATAACTGGAAAGCAAAACACATAATAATTCATTGTGAGACCAGCTTGGGTTCCAAATTCTAATGCTAAGAATGCTGGTGATCTGGGGTTGACAAGAAAACATCTGAATGATCAATAAGCATATGGAAAGATGTTTGATATCATTAGTCATTAGGAAAATGCAAATCAAAACAATGCGATATCATGTCACACCCACGAGGATGGCTATACTCAAAAACATAGACAGTAGCAAATATTGGCTAAATGTGGAGAAATTAGAATTCTCACAAATTGCTAGTAAGAATGCGAAATGGCACAACAATTTTGGAAAATTTTACCGTAAGACCCAACAGTTTCATTCCTAAATATCTTACCACAGAGAAATGAAAACAGGTCTATACAAAGACTTGTATGTGAATATCATAGCAGCATTATTCATTTGAAACAATCCAAATGTCCACTAACAGGCAACTGAATAAACAACAGTGGTATGTTCACACAACAGAATATCATTCAGTCATCAAAAAGGATGGTGTGTGCTGACACGTGCTGCAGGACACGTGCTGCAGTAGGGTGAACCTTGAGAATATTATGATAAATAAAAGAACCCAAATTCTTTTGTATGTTCCCAATTATACAAACTGTCCAGAATAGGCAAATCAATACAGAAAGAGCAGCAGCTCCAAAGCCAGAGCGGGAATGAAGAGGAAGTACCAATGTGTATAAGGAATCTTTGCGGGGGGTGATACAGTGGTTTGAAATTGGATCATGACAATGGTTGCAAAACCCTGTAAATCTACTAAAATTGGTTGTATGGCTAAAGCGAGAATTTTATGGTTTATATATTATACTTCAATGAAGCTATTTAAAATTTTAACTGAAAAACTCAGGATGTACAATATGGTTCCATTTCTGAAATAGGACCCAGTGCATATTAATATCTGCTTGAGTAGTTTATTTAATTCTCCATGAGTTATAGGATTATGAGTGATAGACTCCTTATACTTTGTGTGTTTCTTTGGGAGCAGGCCCATGTTCTGGTGCCCTCCCTCCTATCTCTTCCCTTGTAGCCAGGTGATAAGAAATGACCTCTGAGCTTGGGCCTTGCAGACTTGTCAGCCCTGTGGCCATTTCGCATTGTTGTGCCATTTCGCATTCTTACTAGCAATACGTGAGAATTCTAGTTTCTCCACATTTAGCCAATATTTGCTACTGTCTATGTTTTTGAGTATAGCCATCCTCGTGGGTGTGACATGATATTGCATTGTTTTGATTTGCATTTTCCTAATGACTAATGATATCAAACATCTTTCCATATGCTTATTGATCATTCAGATGTTTTCTTGTCAACCCCAGATCACCAGCATTCTTAGCATTAGAATTTGGAACCCAAGCTGGTCTCACAATGAATTATTATGTGTTTTGCTTTCCAGTTATCATATTATCTGATTTTTTTAAAACAAGCATTACTGTCACCATCAGAAACAATACACTATTTTCTTGGTGAGGCAGTATAGCATCATATTAAATGTCTGGCTTTGAATACCAACTATGTGATACTAGGCAAGTTTCTTAACTGCTCTATGACTCAACCAGCTCATCTGTAAAAGGAGAGTAATAATAATAACTATCTCAAAGGACTTTTCAGTTCAGTTCAGTCACTCAGTCGTGTCCGACTCTTTGCGACCCCATGAATCGCAGCACGCCAGGCCTCCCTGTCCATCACCAACTCCCGGAGTTGACTCAGACTCACGTCCATCAAGTCAGTGATGCCATCCAGCCCTATGCTTATAAAAGCATGTAGCACCCAGTAATATGTATGCCATTACTATTATTATTCACATATTTGAAATTTTAAAAGAGTAGTGAAAAAGCAAATGGATATAACCTTCACTTACTAGAATAACTTAGAAGGAGGGGAAGCTGTATTAGAAAACACCAATGATAAATTTCATCTAGTTTGCACTTTGTCTATGCAAAGGAGTTTTTGCCCCAGTTCTTGGTACAACAGCTCACAGGGAAAATTCTCTGTGATGCTTCTAACTATATATACAAAGCAAGACACTAATGAGTCAAAATATTCAGCTACAGGGTCTGCCATTTGTGGAACCTGGCCTCGCGAGTCAGCTGACCTGAACAAATGATCTGGTACCTGCGGCTGGTCTGAGCAAGAGGCATGAAGGGGGAAGTGAGATTCCTGGGGCTTGGGGCATTTCATGAAGGAGGACCTTGTGTGAGGGGGAAGACTGAACAGGACTTAAGTGGGCACAAAGGTTAAAAAAAAAAAGATATTCTAGGTCGTGGGAACCAGGGCTAGATGGTGGGGCTCTGGAAGTAAGTTGTGGGTTGGGGGAGAGGGCACAGACATGCCAGTCTGGAACAGAGGAGTCAAGCTAGAGCCCAGTGGGAGATAAGGCTGGAAAGATAATATGGCACCTTGCCTGCCAGGGAGGAATTTGGCTTCTATCCTATAGGCAAATGGAGAATGATGAAGGTTTTTGTCCTTGAGGTGTCTGAAGAATGAAAATGGTGGGTTTGCCAATCTCTGTGTGATTTGAACAAGCCGCTTAAGGTCTCTGAGCCTTCCGTGTATAATTATGAGGAGACAGTTTCATAGGGATCCGAGCTATTTGCAAGATGCTTGGAACCGTGTCTGCCACACAGAAGATACTGGATCATTGCTCATAGCTGATTCTAACTGGATTGGAGGAAAGAAGAAATCTGAGAGCAGATAATACTGGCAGGGACCTAGTTTTTTCAGAAAGATGGCTGTGCCTGAGGCTACAGCAGTGAAACCTCATTCCCAGTCACTCCTTCTCTATGCGTTCAGTTCCCACCAATATCAACAGAGATGGACAACAGCAGTCAGAATACTGGAAAGGGTGGTTCAAACGAATGCAGGCCTTGCAGTCAGGCTGCCTGGGTAGAGCCCCAACTTTTCCACTTAACAGCTGTGTGCCTGTAGGCAAGTCACTTGCCATCTCTGTGTCTTCCTTTCTTCATCTGGAAATTGCAAATCAGCTGAGAAGCCTTGTAAAGCTGCAATGACTGATGTGTGCAAAGGGTTTCAGTGAATGCCTGCAAGAGAATAAGCACCATCTAAGTGTGAACCATTGTTGATTTGGAATGCTATGGGAGGAATTTTGAAGTACACATAGAAGACGAGGGGGACAAGGAGGAAGGTATTAGGATCTGGGCAGTTTGCTAGTTCCTCGCAAGAAAGTTGTTCCCAACAAGGTCAGTAATTAGGAGCTCAGCCCAGAACCTAGAAATAAGTGGCAGAGCCTCTGAACAGCAAATATCTGTCACAAAGCATATGATCCTCACATGATCAGAGGATCTGGAGCCAGTCTCAGGCCTTAGGAAGACAATAAGGGAACACTTCAAAAGCAGCACGTGGGCACAACAGCAAGGGTTAGAGCTGATGGGAGGGAGGAGGCCGCACAGCCATAGGCAGGGAAGGTTGGTCTGTGTTCCTCAGGATGGAGGTCTACTGCCTGCAGTTGACCCTGGGAACATTAATGTTTAATGACTATACAGTGACTGATTTTCACAAGCAATGCTCAGTGAGTTATCAGTAAAGATTAAACCATGTTCAATTCCTTACCCTCTGTTTAAGAAGAGTAAAAATACACTAGTTTTCCCCAATAAAAATAGCTAAAATGTGAGTTTTGACATTTAAATAAGAAAGCTTAAGTTATTTAGAAAAATCACTGAACATGATACAAGTGAAATGAAGTGATCTAGAGAAATTTCGCTTCTAGAGGAAACGCACTCATCATCCAGAAAAATGAAAAAATATATTTTGAAAATGACTGCAGATGACTTTTCAGTATTAGCTGCTGTTTTGAAACTATCAGCAGCAAACTTTTCTAGTACCCAAAAGAAAAAGAAGTGGCTTGCCATTATGAGTTTTTCCTGTAGGCTCAATTCACTTAGAATTCCAAAAATTTGTTGTTCTGTCGCTCAGTCATGTCTAACTCTTTGTGACCCCATGAACTGCAGCACACTAGGCTTCTCTGTCCCTCACTGTCTCCCAGAGTTTGCTCAAACTCATTTCCATTGAATCAATGATGCCATCCAATCACCTCATCCTCTGTCACCACCTTCTCCTCCTGCCCTCGATCTTTCCAAGCATCACTCTTCTCCAATGAGTCGACCCTTCACATCAGGTGGCCAAAGTATTGGAGTTTCAGCTTCAGCCTCAGTCCTTCCAATGAATATTCACGGTTGACTTCCTTTAGGATGGACAGGTTTGATCTTCTTGCTGTCCAAGGGACTCTCAAGTGTCTTCTCCAGCACCACAACTCGAAAGCATCAGTTGTTCAGCTCTCAGCCTTCTTTAAGGTCCAAGTCTCACATCTGTACATGACAACTGGAAAAACCATAGCTTTGACTATACAGACCTTTCTCTGCAAAGTGATATCTCTGCTTTTCAATATGCCANTCATCTGTAAAAGGAGAGTAATAATAATAACTATCTCAAAGGACTTTTCAGTTCAGTTCAGTCACTCAGTCGTGTCCGACTCTTTGCGACCCCATGAATCGCAGCACGCCAGGCCTCCCTGTCCATCACCAACTCCCGGAGTTGACTCAGACTCACGTCCATCAAGTCAGTGATGCCATCCAGCCCTATGCTTATAAAAGCATGTAGCACCCAGTAATATGTATGCCATTACTATTATTATTCACATATTTGAAATTTTAAAAGAGTAGTGAAAAAGCAAATGGATATAACCTTCACTTACTAGAATAACTTAGAAGGAGGGGAAGCTGTATTAGAAAACACCAATGATAAATTTCATCTAGTTTGCACTTTGTCTATGCAAAGGAGTTTTTGCCCCAGTTCTTGGTACAACAGCTCACAGGGAAAATTCTCTGTGATGCTTCTAACTATATATACAAAGCAAGACACTAATGAGTCAAAATATTCAGCTACAGGGTCTGCCATTTGTGGAACCTGGCCTCGCGAGTCAGCTGACCTGAACAAATGATCTGGTACCTGCGGCTGGTCTGAGCAAGAGGCATGAAGGGGGAAGTGAGATTCCTGGGGCTTGGGGCATTTCATGAAGGAGGACCTTGTGTGAGGGGGAAGACTGAACAGGACTTAAGTGGGCACAAAGGTTAAAAAAAAAAAGATATTCTAGGTCGTGGGAACCAGGGCTAGATGGTGGGGCTCTGGAAGTAAGTTGTGGGTTGGGGGAGAGGGCACAGACATGCCAGTCTGGAACAGAGGAGTCAAGCTAGAGCCCAGTGGGAGATAAGGCTGGAAAGATAATATGGCACCTTGCCTGCCAGGGAGGAATTTGGCTTCTATCCTATAGGCAAATGGAGAATGATGAAGGTTTTTGTCCTTGAGGTGTCTGAAGAATGAAAATGGTGGGTTTGCCAATCTCTGTGTGATTTGAACAAGCCGCTTAAGGTCTCTGAGCCTTCCGTGTATAATTATGAGGAGACAGTTTCATAGGGATCCGAGCTATTTGCAAGATGCTTGGAACCGTGTCTGCCACACAGAAGATACTGGATCATTGCTCATAGCTGATTCTAACTGGATTGGAGGAAAGAAGAAATCTGAGAGCAGATAATACTGGCAGGGACCTAGTTTTTTCAGAAAGATGGCTGTGCCTGAGGCTACAGCAGTGAAACCTCATTCCCAGTCACTCCTTCTCTATGCGTTCAGTTCCCACCAATATCAACAGAGATGGACAACAGCAGTCAGAATACTGGAAAGGGTGGTTCAAACGAATGCAGGCCTTGCAGTCAGGCTGCCTGGGTAGAGCCCCAACTTTTCCACTTAACAGCTGTGTGCCTGTAGGCAAGTCACTTGCCATCTCTGTGTCTTCCTTTCTTCATCTGGAAATTGCAAATCAGCTGAGAAGCCTTGTAAAGCTGCAATGACTGATGTGTGCAAAGGGTTTCAGTGAATGCCTGCAAGAGAATAAGCACCATCTAAGTGTGAACCATTGTTGATTTGGAATGCTATGGGAGGAATTTTGAAGTACACATAGAAGACGAGGGGGACAAGGAGGAAGGTATTAGGATCTGGGCAGTTTGCTAGTTCCTCGCAAGAAAGTTGTTCCCAACAAGGTCAGTAATTAGGAGCTCAGCCCAGAACCTAGAAATAAGTGGCAGAGCCTCTGAACAGCAAATATCTGTCACAAAGCATATGATCCTCACATGATCAGAGGATCTGGAGCCAGTCTCAGGCCTTAGGAAGACAATAAGGGAACACTTCAAAAGCAGCACGTGGGCACAACAGCAAGGGTTAGAGCTGATGGGAGGGAGGAGGCCGCACAGCCATAGGCAGGGAAGGTTGGTCTGTGTTCCTCAGGATGGAGGTCTACTGCCTGCAGTTGACCCTGGGAACATTAATGTTTAATGACTATACAGTGACTGATTTTCACAAGCAATGCTCAGTGAGTTATCAGTAAAGATTAAACCATGTTCAATTCCTTACCCTCTGTTTAAGAAGAGTAAAAATACACTAGTTTTCCCCAATAAAAATAGCTAAAATGTGAGTTTTGACATTTAAATAAGAAAGCTTAAGTTATTTAGAAAAATCACTGAACATGATACAAGTGAAATGAAGTGATCTAGAGAAATTTCGCTTCTAGAGAAAACGCACTCATCATCCAGAAAAATGAAAAAATATATTTTGAAAATGACTGCAGATGACTTTTCAGTATTAGCTGCTGTTTTGAAACTATCAGCAGCAAACTTTTCTAGTACCCAAAAGAAAAAGAAGTGGCTTGCCATTATGAGTTTTTCCTGTAGGCTCAATTCACTTAGAATTCCAAAAATTTGTTGTTCTGTCGCTCAGTCATGTCTAACTCTTTGTGACCCCATGAACTGCAGCACACTAGGCTTCTCTGTCCCTCACTGTCTCCCAGAGTTTGCTCAAACTCATTTCCATTGAATCAATGATGCCATCCAATCACCTCATCCTCTGTCACCACCTTCTCCTCCTGCCCTCGATCTTTCCAAGCATCACTCTTCTCCAATGAGTCGACCCTTCACATCAGGTGGCCAAAGTATTGGAGTTTCAGCTTCAGCCTCAGTCCTTCCAATGAATATTCACGGTTGACTTCCTTTAGGATGGACAGGTTTGATCTTCTTGCTGTCCAAGGGACTCTCAAGTGTCTTCTCCAGCACCACAACTCGAAAGCATCAGTTGTTCAGCTCTCAGCCTTCTTTAAGGTCCAAGTCTCACATCTGTACATGACAACTGGAAAAACCATAGCTTTGACTATACAGACCTTTCTCTGCAAAGTGATATCTCTGCTTTTCAATATGCCATCTGAGTTTGTCATAGCTTTTCTTCCAAGGAGCAAGCCTCCTTTAATTTCATGGCTGTAGTCACCATCACAATGATTTTGGAGCCTGAGAAAACAAAGTCTGTCACTGTTTCTATTGCTTCCCCATCTATTTGCCATGAAGTGATGGGACCGGATGCCATGATCCTAGTTTTCTGAATGTTGAGTTTTAAGTCAGTTTTTCACTCTCATCTTTCACCTTCATCAAGAGGGTCTTTAGTTCCTTTTTGTTTTCTGCCATTAGATATCATCTGTATATCTGTGTGTTAGCTGCTCAGTCGTGTCTGACTCTTTGTAACCCTATGGAATGTAGCCTGAGAGTCAGGCTACTCTGTCCATGGAATTTTCCAGGTAAGAATATTGGAGCAGGTTGCTGTTTCCTTCTCCAGGGGATCCTCCCAGCCCAGGGACTGAACCTGGGTTTCCCGAATTACAGGCAGATTCTTTACCCTCTGAGCCATCAGAGAAGCCCTAGTTTTCTGAGTGCTGAGTTTTAAGCCAGCTTTTTACTCTCCTCTTTGACCTTCATCAAGAGGCTCCTTAGCTCCTCTTTGCTTTCTGCTATTAGATGTCATTTGTATATTTGAGGTTGTTGATATTTCTCCCAGCAATCTTGATTCCATGCATATGATGCCATCATGCATTTCACATGGTATACCCTGAATATAAATTAAATAAGCAGAGTGACAATATACAGCCTTGACATACTCCTATCTCAATTTTGAACTAGTCCATTGTTCCATGTCCTGTTCTGACTGTTGCTTCTTGACCTGCATACAGGTTTCTCAGGAGACAGGTAAGGTGGTCTTATATTCCTGTCTATGAATTATGCACAGTTTGTTGTGATCCACACAGTCAAAGGCTTTAGCCTAGTGAATGAACAGAAGTAGATATTTTTCTGGAATTCTCTTGCTTTTTCTATGATCTTTATGATGATGTCCAATCTAGGTGTCCAATTGCTATGATTACAGTTAGCCTAATTCTTGGCATCAAATGCCTTAGTCATCCTCATTGTTTTGCTTCTTTGTCCAATATTATTTTTTTCTGGAATTAGATGAATTTTTTTTAATAGTACATCTCTAAAACTAGGTGCAGTTTTCTTCCATAGCTTGGTAGAAACCTGACAAGGACTTCTTTAAAAAAAAAATTGGTAAAATACATAATAGCTGATATATATTGTCTACTAAAGGTTTCCATTTTTAAGCTTTGAATCAGTCACAGAATGTTTGTTTTACTATTTCCAACTTTCTACTGCATGTAAATAGCCTATGGTAAAAATACAAGCATACTTACATTGTTATTTATCCCAGGGGTATGAGCACTGCTAATAATCTATCTGGCTTGTTTTTATTTTGTTAGCAAACAGAGAAATCCATAAGATAGTGGCTACTGAACCCAATGGGAGATGTATCTGTACTCCTTTTTGATATACATTTTAACTTCCAATTCATTCGAAACTTTTAAATGAAATTTTATTTCAGGATTTGTTTTCACTGTTTCTCTGTTTTATTGGGAAATTATTGCAAGAGCATCAATTGTGTAAGTACTTAAATAAATAAGATGGTAATTTGGGTGAATTGTTAAATTTAAAAAGTAATTGTCTTTGCTTTTAAATGACCACTTAAAATAAGGTATTTGTAAGTTATAATCTGAAGTAGCAAGCTGACATTTGTTGGCTCTTTACAAATATTGAACAGTAAATGTATGATGTTACTTCTCCCCATCAAATTAAACTTTGTAAAATAAATGTTTTAAACCAGATTTATTCTTGGAATTTCATGCAAAGATGGGCACAATAAAGGACAGAAATGGTGTGGACCTAACAGAAGCAGAAGATATTAAGAAGTGGTGGCAAGAATACACAGAAGAACTGTACAAAAAGATCTTAATGACCTGGATAACCACGATTGTGTGATCACTCACCTAGAGCCAGACATCCTGGAATGTGAAGTCAAGTGGGCCTTAGGAAGAATTACTACGAACGAAGCTAGTGGAGGTGATGGAATTCCAATTGAGCTGTTTCAAATCCTAAAAGATGATGCTGTTAAGGTGCTGCACTCAGTATTTCAGCAAAATTGGAAAACTCAGCAGTGGCCACAGGACTGGAAACGGTCAGTTTTCGATTACTGCACACCTGCTCTCATTTCACATGCTAGGATGGTAATGCTCAAAAAATCTTTTGAGCTAGCCTTTAACAGTACCTGAACTGAGAACTTCCAGACGTACAAGCTAGATTTAGAAAAGCCAGAGGAACCAGAGATCAAATTGCCAACATCCATTGGATCATAGAAAAAGCAAGGGAATTCTAGAAAAACATCTCTACTTCTGCTGCTTCATTGATCACAATAAAGCCTTTGACTGCGAGGATCACAACAAACTGTGGAAAATTTTTAAAGAGATGGGAATATCAGACCACCTTACCTGCCTCCTGAGAAACTTGTATGCAGGTTAAGAAGCAACAGTTAGAAGCAGTGATGGAACAACAAACTGGTTCAAAATGGAGAAAGGAGTATGTCAAAGCTGTTTATTGTCACCCTGCTTATTTAACTTATATACAGAGTTAGTGAAAGTCGCTCAGTCATATGCAACTCTTTGGGACCCCATGGACTATACAGTCCCTGGAATTCTCTAGGCCAGAATACTAGAGTGGGTAGCCTTTCCCTTCTCCAGGAGATCTTCCCAACCCAGGGATCAAATCCAGGTCTCTTGTATTGGAGGCAGATTCTTTACCAGCTGAGCCACAAGGGAAGCCCAAGAATACTGGAGTGGGTAGCCTATCCCTTCTCCAGTGGATCCTCCCAACCCAGGAATCAAACTGGGGTCTCCTGCATTGCAGGCGGATTCTTCACCAACCGAGCTATCAGGAAAGTCAAGAGGAATTAGAGTCTCTTGATGAAAGTGAAAGACGATAGTGAAAAAGCTGACTTAAAACTCAACATTCAGAAAACTAAGATCATGGCATCCGGTCCCATCACTTCATGGCAAATAGATGGGGAAGCAATAGAAACAGTGACAGACTTTGTTTTCTCAGGCTCCAAAATCATTGTGATGGTGACTACAGCCATGAAATTAAAGGAGGCTTGCTCCTTGGAAGAAGCTATGACAAACTCAGATGGCATATTGAAAAGCAGAGACATCACTTTGCAGAGAAAGGTCTGTATAGTCAAAGCTATGGTTTTTCCAGTTGTCATGTACAGATGTGAGACTTGGACCATAAAGAAGGCTGAGAACTAAACAATTGATGCTTTTGAGTTGTGGTGCTGGAGAAGATTCTTTTTTTAAATTTTTTAAAATTTTTTAGTTTGTTTTGCTTTACAATACTGTATTCATTTTGCTATACATTGACATGCATCAGCCACGCATCTTGAGAGTCCTTTGGACAGTAAGAAGATCAAACCAGTCGATCCTAAAGGAAGTCAACCATGAATATTCATTGGAAGGACTGAGGCTGAAGCTGAAACTCCAATACTTTGGCCACCTGATGTGAAGGGCTGACTCACTGGAAAAGAGTGGTGCTCGGGAAGATTGAGGGCAGGAGGAGAAGGTGGTGACAGAGGATGAGGTGATTGGATGGCATCATTGATTCAATGGACATGAGTTTGAGCAAACTCTGGGAGATAGTGGAGGACAGGGGAAGCCTGGCGTGCTGCAGTTCATGGGGTCGCAAAGTGTTGGACGTGACTGAGCAACAGAACAACAATGAACAATCACAGCAATTACTGACGCAAAGCATTTGAAATCTGCCTTTAACTATAAAATGACAAAACAAACAATTATATTCATTTATATATTTCTGTGCTACTATTGATAAATACTGCTTCCAGTTGGTAATATGGTTATTGCTATAGTTTGCTGCTGTGACTTGAAGGGCCAAAATACCCTTAACCAACCATGAGGTCAGGAACACTTTAAGAACATGGGTCTGGTGCCAGGAAAACAAGACAAAGCAGTGAAATAAACCATCATAGGAAATATCAGTAACAACTCAGTTCAAGAGATGTGTCCAGTTACTGAAGGATCCATTTCCAATTGAGAGGTGACATTAAGAGTTTAGAAGAGAGTGGGGAGGGTGGCTTCCTGGAAGAAGCAAGCTTTCAGGAGAGCAGTATTTGGATTAATGAACAAAATCATGAAAGGGTGATAAACTGCTATAAACTAGAACTAAATCTCCCAAGAGAGGGCTGAGACTGTCTCAAGATGGGGACACTCTTGCAGCCTCGACTCTGTCCTTAAATGTTCATTCTTGGGACGTTTATTTCCTCCATCCCCAACATTCCTCCCTTCCCTATGCTGTCCTTGGTGGAAGCATTCCTCCTGCTTTTCAGTTCTGAAGCCCAAACGAAGCCCTTCTTTGCTTCCAGGAACCTTACTGAGAGGAGGCTGGGGCATTTTTAATTATAATTACTTACAAACCCCAATAAAAGCTGGGAAATCAAGGAAATAGAGTGCCAATCTATATGCTCTGGCTTGTAAAATGTAATCACTTATTTCTCTTTCTGAACACCCCAAGAAAAAGGATCCGTGTCTGGGGCCCTCCCAGTAGGTTTGCCTCACGTTATGTGTGCCATCTGGCAATTTTACACTGGTGGGAGGGACACTGGGCCCAGCCAGAAGTCTCTGCGCCCATTTCACACCCCATTTCCTGTCCGGAAAACCCTGGGGCTTCCCCAGTGATTGACAGGTATTGTCAGTGCTCTCCGAGCACGTGGTGAGCTCAAAGGGATCTCCACGTGGGAATGTGCAAACTCTTGGCTGACCCTGCAGGAGTGGGGGAGGGGGGAGCACGAGGTAGAGGGTGGGATTGCTATTCTTGTACCTAGAGAGTAGAGTTGGAACTCTATGTGTGGGTTTCACAGCCAGATATTGGAGGGGCCTCCTGTATTCACTGGACTGCATCATTTTATATAAGGGACTTGAGCATTGTTGGATATCGGTATCCCCGGGGGCTCCTGAAACCAATGCCCTGGGGATACTTCCCCAAGTTCCCCAGTTGTACCATGTACTCTTTGAAGTAGGGGTGCCAGATAAAATACACATAGAACATGCTTACATTAAAAAGATTATTCCTTATCTGAAATTCAAATTTAACTAGATGTTTTGTATTTTAACTTGCTAAAAGTGGTTACCTTAATTTTATAAGTCCTTGGAAACACTATTTCCCCAAATTCTCTTAGAAGTAGAAAGAAAAGCCTTTGCACCAGAAGTCCTCCAGATAACAGGCCTGAAAGCCAAATTCAGCTGACCACATGTTTTTGTATGGTTTGTAAGATAACAATGGGTTTTACATTTTTTAAGGGTTAAAAGTGAATGGAAAGGCAAAAGTATAATTTTTGTGACGTGAAATTTGCATGACACACAAATTTCAGTGTCCATAAATAAAGTTTTATTGGAGTACATCTACTCCCAGTGTTGTGATGTGCTATTACGATTCCTGCCCATAGAGTTTAGAGCAGAACGTGTGATTTGTTAGAAACAGGGACCGACGAGATGGAGTCACAGCGGCCGGCCCGTGTGGCGCCCATCTTGATTGTTTGTAAATGTCTGATGTAAGACTTGGAACCTGTAATTAAGAATAAACTGTGAAATTAGGTAGGTAAGTTGTTTTGAAAGGTCCGCGGAAAGACTTCGGGTTCGGACTGTGCACTTTGCTGGGGTGTAATGCTACCCCCTGGGGGCTGTACCTCCCTGGAGATGGGTTCAGAGTGCACTTGCTGGGGAGGAGTCTCCTCAGAGTGCAAGTCCTGCTCACGGACTCTGCGGGCTTTGGGAGCTTCCGGTGGTACTCGCGGAGCCGAAGCTGATTGTTCAGAGAGCCGGCCCCAACGCTGCTCTTTGCAGAACCGCAAACGCGGTATGCCTGCCTGGAGGACGCTCCCCGCCCGCGCCACTCCTTGGAGCTGTTCGTGAATTCCTTTATTCTCTTCAATATTGGGTGTGATTAATTTGAATATACCGAGTACAATAAACCAAGCAATTCGAGCTTTTTCTGCAATTGGCTCTGGTCGTGTTCTGTGACCTCGCCGTCCCCAGGCTCTTACTTGGTCTCGCTGCTTTGCCTGGAGGCACCAGTCCTTTCTGCACTGTTTGTAGCTGCCCTGCCCCTGGAGATAGAAGGGAAGGAGTTGCACCAGAGGCCATAAGGCTCAGGAACCCTAAAATAGTTACTGTGTGGTCCTTTACCTAAAAAGTATGTGGAAAACAAACTTATGGTTTCCAAAGGGGAAGGGGAGGAGGAGGACTAAATTGTGAGTATGAGATTAATAGATACACACCACTATATATAAAATAACAAGAATTTACTGTATAGCACAGGGAGCTATATTCAATATCTCGTGATAAGCTCTAGTGGAAAAGAATCTGACAAATACATGTGTATGTATAGCTGAATCACTATTGTACATTTGAAACTAACAGTATTATAAAGCAACTATAATTCAATGTTTTTAAAAAGTATGTCGATCCCTGGTGTAAACTTTCTTTCTCTTTCTTTCTTTTTTTTTTTTTTTTTTTGAGGCCTTGGTAGTTTTCTTTTTTTTAATGAAAATATTCAAAATGGGGCAATGCATTTGGAGGTATGCCCAAGGTCTTGTGAATGGAAGGCTTGGTCTAAAATGGCGGTCCTGCCTTTGCCCTTCAGACCTTCCCCCACCAGCACCCCCAGGCCCCTACTGGCCGATGGGTTAAAGGATAAACAAGGAGACATAGACCGCTTCTTGGCAGAGCTCATGATTACAAGGAGAGACAACCATGTAAATGAAGTGTTCTGGAAGTGTCTTAGACCTGGGGAGGAGAGGAGAGCTTTGTGATAGCCCAGCCTTACGGCAGGAAGGAAAAGCAAGAACATCTAGTTCAGACCTGAGGATTAAAGGTTGGTTGGGCATGTATAATATATTCCAGAAATGAAGGAGTTAAGATTGGCTGAACCTGAGGGACAGGGGATGACAGATGGAGAATGAATGACTAAGATAAAGAAGCAATGTTTAACGAAATTCACATAGCACTTTCTATGTATCTAACGCTGTTGTGTTTTCTATACTAATCCATGTAATTATCACGACAGCCCTTGATATAGTCCTGTCATTGCTGCACTTTGTAGATAAGAAATCTGAGGTATACCCCCAGGTCAAGTGATTTGCCTGATCTGGAGAAAAAACAATAACAATGACAAGAACAGCAGGAAGTAGATGCAGGTTCACTCTCTGAACCATGCTAGGATGGGCGGTTGCTCTTCTCCTGTTCCCCCAGTAGTGGCTGTGGGAGCAAGTGGGTGACGGGAATGCAGAGGCGGGATATTCTCGAGTTTCAGGACAATCCTGGGTAATTGTGCGAACGGGTGATAGCAACTGAACTAGGGTGATCGGCACTGAGCAGTCTTGAAGAAACATCGAGCAAAACAAAGGGGCAGGAGATTCCTTGCTAAGTGTGATACAGACTAAATGCTGAAGAAAATCAGAGAGGAAGATTCCTGCTTATGAAGGAGTTATGACTGTTGTCAGAGAAGTTGGCCTTTGCGTTCATTCTTCAGACACATGGAAATAAGGAGGTGCAAGTCTATGAGAGCATTTTCCATTTTTTTGTTTATTCATCACAGCTGTATTTCCTGCACCTAGACTAGCACCTGTTAGGCCCTGAAGTGTTAGTCACTAGTCGTGTCCAACTCTTTGCAACCCCATGAACTGTATGTAGCCAGCCATGTTCCTCTTTCCACAGAGTTCTCCAGGCAAGAATACTGGAGTGGGTTGACATGCCCTTCTCCAGGGGATCTTCCTGACCCAGGGATCGAACCTGGGTCTCCTGCATTGCAGGCAGTCTCTGTACTGTCTGAGTCACCAGGGAAGCCCAGTGTCATGCTCTAATGTCTTATTAATATTTGTTGAATGCAGGAGTGGATTTCAAAATATATATGTATGTTTGCGTAATTACTATGGTCACATGGTTCAAAAGTTAAAAGATTTAAAAAGCTCAAGAAGCAGGTCTCTTTTTACCACTGGCCCCATTCACACAGTTCCCTTCCACACAGGCAACCAGGTTTTATATTTTTTCAGATTTCTGGCAAATAGATGTGTGTGTGTGTCTGCTTATGTTTATTCTCCACTCCCTCCCACACATACTTTTCATACAAATGGTAGCAGAGTATGCACACTGCACATGGCTTTGGTTCACTGTGTGTATTTTGAGGCTATTCCTGATAGTCCATTTGCCAGCGATAGCAGTGGCATCAGCATGCCACACTTTATCCAGTCGCCTACACGGCACATGCAGGTCTTTTTCTTCCTTTGCTCTTAGAGGTAGTGCCGGACTGAGGAATGTGTGAGTGTTGAATGGGGAAACTCTGGGCTAAGGAAGTGAAATGACTTAAGAGCACTTTTTCAACAACTTTAAAAAGTGAGCACCATTTTTTAAAGATTGGCCAGAAGTCACCCACCACCATGGTTGTGAAATCCCCACTTTTGGAATCTGATCGTTACATTAGGGACCTGGAGTATCGAGTGAAACATAGTGGGCTGGCTCTGCTCCTTATGATTTGCATTCCTTTGGAAAAGCTACTGAAATCCTCTTCAGTTTTCATGTCTGAACTGTGGGCAGTGATGCTTTCAGGCTACGAAGGTTAAATGAGATGAGGTGATGCACAGAGGCAGCCTGCCCAGGTGTGTGGTACACAGCAGGGATTCTCACCTTCGTTTCGTTGTGCTGCCCTGCTGTGAGCCTCCAAATTCTCTTTCCTGTGCTTCCTTCTGCCTCCTTATTCCACCTGCTGTGACCAGAACAACTCCATGATCTGGAGAGCTACACCACGGATGAGCCTTTCAAGCCTAAGTGAAAGAAGCCAGTGACAAAAAAACACCTATTGTAGGAATCCATTTATATGAGATGTGCAGAAAAAGGTAGATCTAGATTGATGGTTTCCTAGGGGTGGGGAATTAGGGGGAGTGGGGAGTGACTGCTGATGGGTCCAGGATTTCCTTTCGGGGGTGATGAAAATGTTTTGAAATTAATGTGGTTGCACAACTCTCAACCAAAAACATTGAATTGTGTACTTTAAATGGGCCAGTGTTTTGATATGTGAATTATACCTCAGTAAAGTTGCTGTTTAAAAATGCCCTGGCAGAAAAGAGAAATAGAGGAGGAAAGAGGGAGAGAAGGGCTCTGAAGCAACACAGAGAGAGGGCTGCATTCGCGGTGAACCGCAGGTGCGGCGACGGGCACCAGCAGCCCTTAACTGTAGTCCTGGCTCGGCCTCCAGCTGGCTGTGTGACCTAGGAAAAGGCCCTTCACCTCTCTGCGCTTTGTCTCACTGAAACATAAAATGATTAAAAATAAGGAGGTGGAACTTGATGGCCTAGGGTCTCTTTCTCATCTAAAGGTTTACAGTTGGCCTCCTGCCTAGGGCTGGGGGAGGAGAGGTGAGGGGAAGCCAGAGACAGGAGGACTGCAGAGATACTGGCAGGCCTCTCCCTCTCCTCTTCGCCCTGCTCTGCACCCTGGCCTCCCCTTGAACCTGAGGCCTTTGCTCAGCTTCCCCCACGCTGGAAGTTCCTGCATGCAGAGGAGAGTGTGAGGGTGGAGTCGGGTCAGAGTCAAGAGGAGGCCCAGAGAGGAGCCACACTCGCAGATATTGCCCCATTTTCTACTCAAAGTTAGTCTTTGAGAAGCAGGGAATTTGGGAAAATGAAGGTAGAGTCAAGGCAAATTCTCCAAGCAGAGAGGTGGCAAAGATAACTTTGCCATCACTGAGGTTGATTATCATCCTTTAATATATGACGCTGAACTGCACTAAATTAAATGTGTGCATTTTAATTGTGGTAAAATGTACCCCAAAGGTACCATTTAAAATGTTTTTTAAGTGTACAGTTAGGTGGCATTAAGAACCTTCACAGTGCTGTTTAACCATCACCACCACCCACCTGTTTTTAAACTTTTATATTGAAAGATCAAAAACATAAAGTGCAAGAACTCTGTGTTCCCCACCTGTTCAGATCAAGATACAGACATTGAGAGCACTGCACGGGGCTCCCTCTTGCCCCCTCCTGTCAGTTCTATTTTAAATTTGTTTTTGCTAAATTTAGCTCTTTGCTTGGAGGAGAAAAAAAAAAAAATGTCCTTTGTGGTTTTGCGAATTGCACAGTCAGTATCTCAATGTTTCATTCCTCGAGGTTCAAGTCCCAGTGTTCCAGGGCAGGAAGGCACTGTGCAAGGACCTCCAACATATTGTGAACCCCTGGATCCCATAGCCCAGGGCCCCCTCAGGGGCTGAAAAGTTCTTATTGGAATGAGCTCTTAATTCTCACTGCAGATAATGATAATCTTTCTGTTAAACAAAATATGGAGATATTTTCTACTCACTGTCAGGTAATTTGTTGTTTAAGGCAGGCAAACCTACATCCCATCAGTGACATCAAAATTCTGCTAATTCTGTAACAAACTAAAAATGACATAACCCAGCCCACCTTTCTATTCTATAGATTAGTCTCGGATTTTTTTCCTTCAGATTTAAAAATTAATTAAATTTTTTTGAGATATAGCTCACATGTATTAGTTTCAGGTATGCAACATAATGATCTATTGTATGTATATATTGCAAAATGATCACTACAATAAGTCTAGTTAATATCCATCACTCCAACTTGTTTTCTTGTGATAAGAACTTTTAAGATCTACTCTCTTGGCAACTTTAAAATATACAATACAGTTTTGTTAACTATACTCAGCATGCTGTGCATACCCAGGACTTATTTATCTTATAACTGGAAGTTTGTCTCTTGAACACTTCCACACTTTTTTTTTTTTTCAGTATTTAAATCTGGGCTGTTTGTGGGTGAAGTAAGAAGCAGGAAATTAGAGTATAATTCATCAGACTAAAAACAAAGAAGGAAGCCAATAGGAAACTAAGGAAAACAGATAATGAATGAAACTTGAAGGAAGAATTGGAAAAGGATCAAATCAACCTCAGAGGGAGAGAGAGATTTCACAGTCCTACTGAGGAAATCCGAAGAAGGCAAAAACAATCCCTCCGCCCCGCACTGAACTTCATCTCCAACATTTTTACCTATCCTTTTCGTTCTCTACAATTTTCACCTTAACCAAAGCCCTTCACAAGCCCATGGGTTATTGACCACCGTCTCCAAAGCTCATCACAGGCATCTGGCGTGTGGTAAAGAGTTAAGAACCAGGAAGCAAAGGACAGAGGAACCAGTTGGTAAGGCCCTTTCTAACTGGAGACAATGGCATGGCAGGGAGAGAGGGAGACCAGAAGGGAGCGTCAGGAGGGAACTGATTACCTACTCATTGTGACAAGTACTAGTGCTGGTGCTTCCCAGGGTAGGTATGTGGAAAAGACGGACACAAATCTTAGGAGAACTTTTCATTTTAATAAAACACATACAAATGTGTAACCATGTGTGGTGATGGATATTAACTACACCTATTGTGGTGATTATTTTGCAATATAAACATATCCTGGATCGTTGTATACACGAAACTAATGTCATATGTTAATTATATGTTCTTTAAAAAAACAAGGTAAATAAACATTTGGAAGGAACAGGGCAGAACTGCCCAGGAAATACAAGGAAAAGTTTTTCCTTTAAGTCAACACTAGTGGCCGTGAAGTATATCTCATTGTGATTTTAATTTGCATTTCCCTATGACTAACGCCATTAAGCATCTTTTTATGTGCATATTAATTACACCTACACCATCTTAGTGAAATATCTATTCAAATAATTGGCTCATTTTTTAAAGATTTTTTTTTTTTTCGGTTGTGCTGCAGTTTGCAGAATCCCGAGCCCTATGCAGAAACTGCGTGGAGTCCTAACCACTGGGCCACCACGGAATTTCTGATGAGCTTGTTTTTTAATGGGGTTGTTTGTCTTCTTGACTTTTGAGAATTCTTACTCTGGATACAAGTCCTTTATCAAACACATGATGTATAAATGTTTTCTCCCAGGGTGTGACTTGTCTTTTCATTTTCTTAATAGTGTTTTTGGAAGCTTAAAGTTTTGAATTTTGATCAAGTACAAATTCTCAACTTTTTCCCAATACAAATTGTGTTTTTGACTGTTATAGCTAAGAATTCTGCCTAGCCCAAGGGAAGACCTGGTTCATCCTGTTGGAGAGGGGAAGATAAATTGCTCCTATAGGAGGCAATGTACCTGAATTGATTTGACTTTAGAATTGACTTTCCGAATGCTTTTTGAGGTGAGTATTTGAGTGCATGCCTGATGAGAAATCATTTAGATTTGGTAAGCAGTTTATAATGAGAATAATAATAGCTAACGTTCATTGAACACAGTTACCAGGCGCTTGGCTGACTTCTTTAAGTGAATGAACCTCAACCTCTCATCACGCCTGTGAAGTCAGCCCTGTGACTCCCATGGTTTTTAAAATGGGGGCATGGAGGCACTGAGCAGATAAGTGAAGTGGTAAAGCAGGGGCTGTAACCCCAGTGGTCTGGTTGAGAGCCCACAGTTGGCTCTCAGCTCCACAATGGGCAATATTTAAACATCTAGTTCCAGAATTCCAGCAAGCCTTGTCTGATTGTGCAAGTACAAGCCTCCTGGTTCTCAGGAGCTTGCTAGGAGCTAGCTGTGGGAGCTACAAGTCATAAGTGACTTTTAGGGGCATAGAAAAGGTCTTGCAACACAAAAGTTTTCTTCTTTAGCCTCTGTGGTACCTGAGAGATTGGCCTTCGAGAAATTCTGGGTTGAAGCAACAGCTCTGCAGAGTCTGTGGTGAAGTTGATCTCAGTACAGCACTTTGTTGAATGTGTGCCTTGTCTTTCTAAGTGGTTGTAAACTCCCAAGATGGATGAAATCATGTTTTGTTTTTGCATGTGTTTTGGGATTTGTGTTTCTGGGCGCAAGGTTTGTGGGGCTCTCTCTGTGGGAAAGGCAACCTGGGTTGAGAGTGTTCTCCCAGAAATGTTTGCCTTTGCTTCTGCCAGACACCCCCAAGGCTGTTACCAGCCCCAAACCACTTTTTGATATTAATGACTCTGCAGAGGGGTTCCCAGACAGGTAGTGTGAAATCCAAAACTCTGTGAGGACAGCTTTGCGGTTACAAATTCTCATGGAAGATCTCCTCCCCACACTCTGACCTGCTGCACCCAGAGCCAAGGCACAGGCAGACAAGCTTCCTTGTCTTCTTGGCCAAGGACTGTGATTTCCTAGTCTTCTCTTTCATTCAAGGCATATCCCTCTGACAACCCCAGTTTTGTACTGGGGTATCAATTCCATTACAGTTTTAGGGGGAGCCACAGGCCTTGTCTCCTGTTCCTATAAGGGTCTTAAAAGCCAGGGCTCTCAGTCACCAAAATAGGTGCAGGTACTTTTCCAGGAATCCAGTGGTTAAGACTCCAAGCTTCCACTGTAGGGGGCATGAGTTTGATCCCTGGCTGGGGAACTAAGATCCCGCATGCCAAGTGACATGGCCAAAAAGAATAAATAAAAAAATTTTAATAAAAAATGATAAAATAAAATAGATGCATCCCATATACAGGCACCCATAGTGTCTGTTCTCTCCTCCTCATCTCAGTTTTTTAGGTTTTTCTTCTTGACCTTAGGGGATTTCCTTTATTTCCTTGTCACCTATTAATCTATAGGACATTTATATTATTTGATCCAGAATTTGTAAGTCTTTTGTTGAAGGAATTTGTTCAAAGTATCTATTTCCCCATATTATTTGGAAGTGGAAGTCAGCCAACAACCATGTTTTTGATCATTTTCCTCAATACCCAACACAGTACTGTACAGAGGCCAGATGTTTAATCACAGATAACAGCTGTGTGATCGTCCACACTAATCCCAAGGGAAAGCATATCATCACATGAAAACGGATTTGTGTATCATATTTTAGTTTTCAACTGATGCCAAATTCATTTTCCTAAGGGATCAGTGCCTGACATGGGCCTGGGAATGGGGAATAGGAAAGAAAAGGAGGACCAATAAGACTCCAGAGCAAGGCGAGCTGCCCAGGAAAACCATGCCCCACCTTGGGTAAGGGACGGGCTTGTCACGAGACTGGTCACCAAGTTCAAGGTCATTGTAGTTCAAGAGAAAGGCTTCTGTCAACCCAGTCCCAACTTCTGCAAATAATTATAAGGAAGACAGTTTCTTAATATTTACTTTTCCACTGATGAAGTCTCTAAATGTATAGTAAAAAGATTTAACAATGTCTGAACAAAAGTTAAGCTCTCTTTTCTCTATTTTTCTTTCTTTCTTTCTTTTTTTTTTAAGAAGAAAAGGGTTCTTTGGGGAAAGTTGGGAAGAGAAGATAAACCCAAGATTTTCCTTTCAAATTTTGGGAAAGGGAGTTTTCAGTGGGACAGCCATATTTATTCACTATTTTTTTTTTTTTAATTTGGCCTCACATCATGAGGGATCCTGGTTCCCCAACTAGTGATTGAGCATGCGTCCCTTCCGTGGAAGCAAAAATCCCTAACCACTGGATTCCCATGGAATTCCCAAGTTTATTCACTTTTAATAAATATTTGTTAAATGCCCACTAAGAGCTGGGCCCCGTGCAGGACACTAAGGCAAGAGCTGTGAACATGGCTGATGAAGAACTTGCTCTCTGGAACTTTTGTTCCAGGAATGGAGACGGACGTTTTATACGTAATCACAGAAATAAATGTATATGTACAGATGGTGAGCAGTGTTATAAATGGAAGTGCACTGAAGGGTGCTGTGACAGGCTATAAACAGGGGCTGCCTTGGCTGGGGGATCAAGGAGGATCTCTCTGTGGAGGTAACTCTCTGCAGAGATCTAGAGGATGGGCCCAAGTAGTCAGGTTAAGAGTGTGCAGAAGAATAAACAGCTGGATGGAACAGAGTGGGTGCATCTTCTCATTAGTAATAAACCTGTTTACAGAAAATACTGAACCTTTTGCTTCATCGTGATAAGGAGAAGCTTATCATTTGGTAGCACTTTGTGGTTTGCTGTTTCCTGGGGTGGGGTAGGCTGACATCATTATCCCTACTTTCAAGATGAAGGAACCATGAAAGAAATCTGAGTGTCCATCAACAGATGAACGGATGAAGGAAATGTGGTACATACATTCAGTGGAATATTAGTAAGCCATAAAAAAGAAGGAAACCTTGCTATTTGTGACAATGTAAACTTGAGGACATTTCACTAAGTGAAATACATCAGACAGAGAAAGACAAATACCACATGATCTCACTTATATGCAGGATCTAAACAACAAAATACCAAACTAACCAAGCAAGCAAACAAACAAAAAGCTCCTGGATATGAGAGGCACATGGTGGTGGGGTGGAAAAGAGACGAGGGTTATAAAGTACAAACTACCAGCTATAAAATAAATAAGTCATGGAGATATAATGTACAGCATGGGGATTATAGTTAATAATACTGTATTGTTTATTGGAAAGTCGCTAAGAGAATGGATCTTAAAGATTTTCATCATACAAAACAATTTTGTAAATGCGTTTGGTGATGGATGTTAACTAAACTTACTGTAGTGGCCATTTTGCTATATATAGAAATATATATTGTGATAAATAGAAATATTAAATCATCATGGCAACCCACTGCAGTATTCTTGCCTGGAGAATTCCATGAATAGAGGAGCATGGTGGCCTCAGTCCATGGGGTCACAAAGAGTTGGACATGAGTGAGAAAAAAACTAATATAATATTGTACATCAAATACGTATACATATAAGAATGAAGGAACCAAGGCTCAGAGTTGACAAGTTACCTGCCCAAGTCACACATTTTAAAGAGGGA
The DNA here is from genome assembly GCA_006410615.1 of Neotragus moschatus. Taxonomy (NCBI): domain Eukaryota; kingdom Metazoa; phylum Chordata; class Mammalia; order Artiodactyla; family Bovidae; genus Neotragus; species Neotragus moschatus. Next base: position 235,960 of record SJYA01001205.1, read on the forward strand.
TGGGGTTGCAGACTGTGCTCTGGTTGTTTAAGTACCTGCCATTTAAAGGAAACTTTGAAAGGTCCTCAGAAACAAGCAGTTTTATTTTAGGCAGCAGGCTGACAGCTCATTTGATGCTCAACAGAAATAACTAGCAGTTTCTCGAAATAAATGGCGTTTTGAACAGGACAAAGTCTCCGAAGGAAGAGGTCTTGGCTGTAGATTTAACTGCAAGTCATCATCATAAATATAACTTGTTTCATCAGGCCTGTAATAAGGTTCTTCTGGGCGGTGGGAACGAAGGCGCTGCTGTGAGTGTGCAGGCTCTGCTGTCAGAAGCTGAGCGATGCTGCCTTAATGCCGCAGCTATCGACAATAGGACAAATTTCTGCGAACATTACTTTTAATATTGATTTACTACAACTTAATAGCCACATTTTTTTTAAAAGATTGGCTAAATCAAAGAACACAAACTCCTCTCATCATTCATAAAATTAAAGATGGAACAGCAACAAAATGCACAGGTTTTTGTGCCCTTCCTTTCTTTGCTAGAGATACTTAAACATGTTCTGCAGAAGGGCCTATAGTAGTGTTTACCTTTTTTGTTCATCATTACCCCCTCAGGAAAATATTTTAATTTAATATATTTAAACCAGTTGCTGCTGCTGCTAAGTCGCTTCAGTCGTGTCCGACTCTGTGTGAACCCACAGACGGCAGCCCACCAGGCTCTGCCAAAAGCGCTGGAGTGGGTTGCCATTGCCTTCTCCAATGCATGAAAGTGAAAAGTGAAAGTGAAGTCGCTCAGTCGTGTCCGACTCTTAGCGACCCCATGGACTGCAGCCTACCAGGCTCCTCCGTCCATGGGATTTTCCTGCAAGGGGGTACTGGAGTAGGTTGCCATTGCCTTTTAACCAAGCCTAAATATATTGTTAAATCTATACTATGAAATGTATAATACATAATATAATTTAATTTCTTCCTAATGAAAAAAGTTAAATCCTAAGGAATAAGATTATGCCAGATAGAGTTTGACTTTGGAGAGCTCACAGACCATTGTAAAATATAGATTTATTTTTGTCCCTTAAGGACCAATTTTCACCTCTCCTCCCGCTGATGATTCGTGACTTAACTGAGAAGCAGAGAAAACACATACACACACATCTTAGAAATATGTCATCTTGTGATCTTTAAGGGGCTTCCCTGGTGGTTCAGCAGTAAAGAATCTGCCTGCAATGTGGGAGCCGCAGGAGACACAGTTTCGATCCCTGGGTTGGGAAGATCCCCTGGAGGAGCACATGGCAAGCCACTTCAGTTTTCCTGCCTGGAAAACCCCATGGGCGAGGAGCTGGGTGGGTTACAGTCCAAGGTGTTAGAGACCATGCACATGATCTTTAGGGGCTTGGACTGAATGGAACTGAAACAATAGCTATGTCGGTTGATTTTGCGTCAACTTGGCTAGGCTACGGTGGCCAGCTGTTTGGTCAAACACCAGTCTCGATGCTGCTGTGAGGTATTTTGTAGATGCGATTAATATTTACAGTTAGTTGACTTTGAGATTACCCTCCTTGATGTAGGTGGGTCTCAGCCAATCAGTTGAAGGCCATAAGAGCAAACAGGTTTCCCTAAGAAGACATTCTGCCAAAAGGCTGTAACAAAGAAATCCTGGGGAAGTGCCAGAGTGCCAGCCTGCCCTACAGATTTCAGATGCAACAACCTCCATAGTTGCCACTTCCTTATAATAAATCCATTTATGCTGGGAATTCCCCAGGGTCCAGTAGCTCAGATTCTGTGCTTTCACTGCCGAGGGTTCATGTTCAATCCCTAGACTGGAAACTAAGACCCCACAAGATGGGTGGCCAAAACCAAAATGAATCTCTCTCTCCCTCTCTCTTTCTCTCTCTCCTTCAGTGACATTTATATTTATGTCTTCCAAATCATCTTGATTTAAAAGAAGTTAAAATTGAGTATTTCATGTAATAGTCATTCTCTTATCATGTAACCCTCATAGTGATTCTGTGAGGTAGGTATAATCACCTCCATTTCACAGATGAGAAAACCAAGGCTCAGAAAGTTTAAGTAAAATTTGCCAAGGCCAAGTAACTATGAATTGATGAGATCGACATTTGAATTCAGGACTTCCTGACTTCAGAGCTCTCTGGCTTCCAGATGGCACTTGCGTCCCCTCAGTGGATCCCCTGTAGCTCACTGATGGCTAAGTGTGTGGTTTCACCCAAGCCTCACAAACCACTGGGAACCCCAGATGCTTCTGTAATAGAGTCCATAACTGCTAATATTTACAGAACACTTGGGTGATGTTGCAGTGTTTTCCTCGCGTTACTCATCTAATCCTCATAACAACCTTATGAAGCATATACCGTTGCCACTCATGTTTTATAAATGAAGAGGCTCTGAGAGGTTAGGTGCTCCCAGCTTTGAAGCAACAGAACTGTGACTCCTACTGTACTCATCCCCTCCGGTGTCTGGCTGTGACCGCTGCAGGGGCAGCCTTCTCTGAAGTTGTCCTTAGGACCTGCACAGAGCTTATCCTTGGGACCGTGTCATCTCCCTTTCCCCTTCTCTCCCCCTTCTCTTCCCGGCTCCTGTGTTCTTCTTCCTCACTTCAAAACATTTAAATCCTGGGCCAGGGCTGGGGAGCAATCTGACAAACAGTCATTATTGGTTTGGGAGTCCTAGTGTTTGCCCATTAACAAAGACATCTGGAAACATAAAGCCTTAACTTACAAGACTGAATGGTGGATTCTGAGGGTGGGAAGAATTTCAGTGAGAAGGTGATAGGAAGTGGATGGCACCCTCAGGCGGCGAGTGAAGGAGAATTGAATAAAAGGACAGTTTTTAGATGTGTGTGGTTATGGCATCTAATCCCATCACTTCTTGCCAAGTAGATGTGGAAACAGTGGCAGATTTTATTTTCTTGGGCTCCAAAATCACTGTGGACAGTGACTGCAGCCATGAAATGAAAAGAGGCTTGCTCCTTGGAAGAAAAGCTATGACAAACACAGACAATATGTTTAAAAGCAGAGACATCACTTTACCAACAAAGGTCTGTATAGCCAAAGCTATGGTCTTTCCAGTAGTCATGTATGGATACGAAAATTGAACCATAAAGAAGGCTGAGCACTGAAGAATTCATGCTTTTAAATTGTAGTGCTCAAGAAGATTCTTGAGAGTCCCTTGGACAGCAAGGAGATCAGACCAGTCAATCCTAAAGGAAGTCAACCCTGAATAGTCATTAGAATAACTGATAATAAAGCTGAAGCTCCAATACTTTGGCTACCTGATGCAAACAGCCAAGTCCCTGAAAAACACCCTGATGCTGGGAAAAACTGAGGGCAGGAGGAGAAGGGGGTGACAGAGGGTAAGATGGTAGCATCACTGACTCAGTGGACATGAGTTTGAGCAAACTCTGGGAGAAAGTGAAGGACAGGGAAGCCTGGCACCCCACAGCTCATGGGATCCCAAAGAATCGGACATGACTTAGTGACTAAACAGAGCAACAGAGGAGGATTAAGAGAAGACAGTATGGGATAGTGTAGCACCACATGGCTGGCATCAGCAGGAAGCCATTGCCACCCTGGCCTGAAGGGGGAAGGGGAGGAATGGTCCTGGGAACCTGAGAGATTTGCTGCAGCTTTGGAGAGTGACCCTGCTGCAGGAGAGACTGGAAGCCAGCCCCTGCCACCCCATAGGACGAAAACTAAGGAAAGAAGTACTCCTTGACCTTTTTCTGGGAGGCCGGGTTTCAAGTGCTTCCCACTGACCACACCCACACTGCAGGCAGATGCTAGAAGAGGTACATTCTACTGAGAAGGCCAGCAGAAATCAAATGAAAACTATTACATACACGAGAGACTTCCCTGGCAGTCCAGTGGTTAAGACTCCATGTTTCCAGCGCAGGGTGTATAGGTTCAACCTTTGGTCAAGGAATTATGCCCCCGCATGTCACAGCTAAGATTCTGCATGCCACAACTTAAGATCCCACGTACCGCAAAGAAGATCAAAGATCCTGGTGCCGCAAATAAGACCTGGAACAGCCAAGTAAAGAGATCAATGCATAAAAACTACAAATAAGACCTCACCACAACCTCTCAAGGTGAGTCTTCGTTTTAAAAAGGACTGCATAAAAAAACAAAACTAAACCACATGCATGAGATAATTTCAGAAAGTCATGTTATGAAGAAAACAAAGGGAGGGAAGAATCTAGAAATGGAGCAGCATTATTTTGCTGAGGGAGTTTAGGGAAAGTGACTTGGGGCAATGTCATCGCTGAAGAGACACAGAGGAAAGTCCACATAGGCCAGAATCCCAGGCACAGAGTGGAGTGGGGGAAGAGAGGAGGGGCCCTGGAGGGCAGTGCTGACCCCAGCACAGCAGCCCTCTGTGACAGGTCAGCACAGGGCCAGTTTCACAAATGAAGCAGAAAGACACCTTGGTGTCCACAGAGTGGCTGACAGGACAGCAAAGACGGGCACAGGCCATGGAGTATGCCTGCTTCTTCCCTGGGTGGACAAGTTACTTAACCTCTCCATGCCTTAGTTTTCTCCTTTATGAAGTACAGATAACAGTATCCACCCACAGGGTGGTTCAGTTCAGTTCAGTTGCTCAGTCGTGTCCGACTCTTTGCAACCCCATGAACCGCAGCACGCCAGGCCTCCCTGTCCATCACCAACTCCCGGAGTTCACTCAGACTCACATTCATTGAGTCCGTGATGCCATCCAGCCATCTCATCCTCTGTCGTCCCCTTCTCCTCNAGAGTCAGACACAACTTAGCAGCTCAACAGCTAATAACAACTAATTATTTGCACCCTCTGAGAAAGCTGACTGCATCTTCAGAAGTGACTTGTGCATTTATTATTAGCTTTGATTTAGTTGTTATTCCTGATCATGGTCATGCTGAGGCTGCTTGGCTGACATGGTAGCTATGCCAAAGGGCCCAAGGAAACAAGTGTGTCCATCATGGGAGCCAGAATTCTTTGCACAATTAGTTACTGAATAACTGTGTGCATACAGCACCTGCAAAAGCCGGTCTGCTTGTCTTAGCAGCTAAATAGCACCTATTTTAAATGTTTTGGAGATGCCTTTATTATCTGACCATAAGCCAATGGTAAAACGATATTTTTCAGTTTACTTTTAATACAACTTATAAATTCTCCTCTGTGCTGTTTGTGCTTGGATTTCTAACACTGGAAAAGACTTTAGAACTTATCCCAAAGTCCTCGTTTTCATAGATAAGGAAGCAGAATCCAAAGAGATTAAAGGACTCACCCAAGGTCACTCAGCTAGTTAGAATTTAGAGTTTTTCTTCTTTTTTTAAAAAACACAAATCCAACATTATTTTTATTTATGTCAGCGTGGTGTTGAACAAAGACCAGATTCATAATGGCAGATTTCAATGAGCCACCCAGCCACTTCTTCTCAAAATAAAGTAAAGGTATTAGCTCTAAAGTTGAGTGCGTCCCTCAAGAATTCATGTGCTGAATTCCTAACCCTCTAAATGTGACCTTCTTTGGCAGTGGGGTCATTGCAGGCATAATTTATTAAGATGAGGTCAGTATGACTGGTGTCCTTGTCAGAGGGGGAAATTTGGATACAGACACACACAGGGAGAAGGCTATATGAAGATGAAGGCAGAGACCAGGTGATGCTTCTATAAACCAGAGAAGAGCAAGGAACTCTAGAATACCACCAGAAGGTGAGTGAGAGGCAGGGGACAGACGTTCTCCCACAGCCCTCAGAAGGAACCGATCCTGCCTCAGCGTGACCTCTCTTGATCCTGGACTTCTAGCCTCCAGAATGATGAGACAATACATTTCTGTTGTTTAAGCCACACACTTTGTGGTACTTTGTGTACTGCCCAACAAACTAATGCAATAACCATGCTTGATGCTTATCTAATGAGTTAGAGTCCAAAAATAATGTAATTGTGCCATTGGAAAATGTGTAAGAACTCTTCCTAAGCCCACAAATACATGATATTAATATGAAACTAATTTGTGGCTACTGATCTGAGAGTTATGAATTGCCAAACAAAAAATTACAAAAATTTCCTAAAACCCAACTATTAAAGCCTGAGGGGTCTCTGAGACCTCAAATGGTCTGGCATGACCCAACCATGATGTTTTATAAACAAATCATGCCACCCTATCTAATGCTGTTGGATGAAGCTAGGGACTGAATTTAAACTTCTGGTTCTGTTCAGTTCAGTTCAGTCGCTCAGTCATGTCTGACTCTTTGCGACCCCATGAATGGCAGCACGCCAGGCCTCCCTGTCCATCACCAACTCCCGGAGTTCACTCAAACTCACATTCATCGAATCGGTAATGCCATCCAGCCATCTCATCATCTGTCATACCCTTCTGCTCTTGCCCCCAGTCCCTCCCAGCATCAGAGTCTTTTCCAATGAATCAACTCTTCACATGAGGCGGCCAAAGTACTGGAGTTTCAGCTTTAGCATCATTCCTTCCAGTGAACACCCTAGACTGATCTCCTTTAGAATGGACTGGTTGGATCTCCTTGCAGTCCAAGGGACCCTCAAGAGTCTTCTCCAACACCACAGTTCAGAAGCATCAATTCTTCAGAGCTCAGCTTTCTTACAGTCCAACTCTCACATCCATACATGACCACTGGAAAAACCATAGCCTTGACTAGATGGACCTTTGTTGGCAAAGTAATGTCTCTGCTTTTGAATATGCTCTCTAGGTTGGTCATAACTTGCCTTCAAAGGAGTAAGCATCTTTTAATTTCCTGGCTGCAGTCACCATCTGTAGTGATTTTGGAGCCCCCCAAAATAAAGTCTGACACTGTTTCCACTGGTTCTCCATCTATTTCCCATGAAGTGATGGGACCAGATGCCATGATCTTCATTTTCTGAATGTTGAGCTTTAAGCCAACATTTTCACTCTCCTCTTTCACTTTCATCAAGAGGCTTTTTAGTTCCTCTTCACTCTCTGCCATAAGGGTGGTATCATCTGCATATCTGAGGTGANGCCATGATCTTCATTTTCTGAATGTTGAGCTTTAAGCCAACTTTTTCACTCTCCTCTTTCACTTTCATCAAGAGGCTTTTTAGTTCTTCACTTTCTGCCATATGGGTGGTGTCATCTGCATATCTGAGGTTACTGATATTTCTCCTGGCAATCTTGATTCCAGTTTGTGCTTCTTCCAGTCCAGCGTTTCTCATGATGTACTCTGCATATAGGTTAAATAAGCAGGGTGACAATATACAGCCTTGATGTACTCCTTTTCCTATTTGGAACCAGTCTGTTGTTCCATGTCCAGTTCTAACCATTGCTTCCTGACCTGCATATAGGTTTTTCAAGAGGCAGGTCAGGTGGTCTGGTATTCCCATCTCTTTCAGAATTTTCCACAGTTGATTGTGATCCACATAGTCAAAGGCTTTGGCATAGTCAATAAACCAGAAATAGATGTTTTTCTGGAACTCTCTTTGCTTTTTCCATGATCCAGTGGATGTTGGCAATTTGATCTCTGGTTCTTCTGCCTTTTCTAAAACTTCTGGTTAATTCTTTGTATTTTGATAGTTTTTCATGTTCTCATTTGACTTCTTTGTAGTACAGTGCATGATAATGATTTTGAATTTTTGTTCCTTTTCTTTCTCAAGAGTTTCTCCTCTCCTTAATGGGAAAATTCATATTTCTGTTCTATTCTATTTCTTTGACTGTGCCAAGGGGCACATGGATCTTAATTCCCCTACCAGGGATCTGTCNTTCTTTGTAGTACAGTGCATGATAATGATTTTGAATTTTTGTTCCTTTTCTTTCTCAAGAGTTTCTCCTCTCCTTAATGGGAAAATTCATATTTCTGTTCTATTCTATTTCTTTGACTGTGCCAAGGGGCACATGGATCTTAATTCCCCTACCAGGGATAGAACCCATGCCCCTGCAGTGGAAGCATAGAGTATTAAACACTGAACAGCTAGGGAATTCCCCTTGTTCGATTTTAAATCCTTCTCTCGAAGCTGTCATTTCCTTTAGTTGTCCTCAGCCTGTCACTGTATCACCCTGTGCAGTGACATTACAGAGGGAGACAAGAGGTGCACAGCAACCAGGACATTTGTCTCTCTCTGGTTCTCTCATATCTGGACAGAGAAAGGTACGACTTAAAGGAGCCAATTGAACCAGTTTTCCCTTCACAGCCACTGCAAGGAGGTGACCTACAGGGCAGACTGATGCTTGGCTTATACGACAAAATCTCTCCTGAGGACTCAACATGAAAGTACAAAGTCCCAGCACAAAATCAAGTACAGTATAACCTTTCTAAGCCTTTGTCCTATTAAAGACTATTTACCTGAGCTGGCAGGTAAAATTATGGCCCAGAGATGAGAACACAGAGGGCAGCAAATGAAAGAATTAGAGCACTGTTAAAATTAGATTTGTCATTCAAGCAGCAAAGCCATTGCCTGTTGGGACTGTTGGAGGCACCTTCAGAGGTCTCCGGCCAAGGACGCTGATGTGGACAGAAAAGATGGAATATCTCCTGTATTTCAGCCAATGCTTCCTGCACCCCTGCCACCTCCTGCTCTGGTTATAGCTCAGAAAGGGGTGGATTCACTGAGAGCCCTGCATCTAAAGTCCCCAGATCCGTTGCCTCACCCTGGGTTTTATTTTGTTGTTTGGCTCTGAAATGGTTCTGGTTATCAGAATTTGGCCTCAGGTTTTGGCCCTTAGAATGTCTTTGCTTTTCAAGCAGGAAATTATCAAGAATTACAAAAAGGCAAGTCAGAATCATGGCATTTAGAAAACAACCATATTACTTTGCCTCGAATGGCCTTTGGAGGGGGAAAAATAATTGAATCAGTGACTGAATACTGAGCCACTTTGCATGACTCATTAAACTGCCATTTTCAACACTTTTGCCTCATGCTGTAAGAATGATAGAATCCTATAACAATCTATACATTTAAATTCTTTTAGATCTGAAAAGCCTCGTGGTACAAGTGCCTACGGATATGAGCACAAACATCAATTGAAATACAAGACAGTCATAATAGAGCTAAATTTGATAAGCCACTCAAGCATGACCCAGGCAGCCCAGTCTCTTAAATCAGGATGCACAATTAATTGCTACTCTTTTATTTATTATCTTTAATCCCTCATTGGATACAGCTGACTTGCTACTTCCTGGGATGAGGCCACAGCATAGGCGGGACTGAATAATTTTTAAATTATGAAGCAATTTCTTTGTTACAAACCTGGGCGCAGACGATGTAAATTCTAATCATTTATTTTCCCCAGTATAGTGCCCTTTGAACTTGGGAAGGGCATTCATTTTTCCCTCCTTCAACCCTTAGTGGGCAGAAAGTCAGGCATGTCTCATCCTTGGAGGTCACTGGTGTTTTTCCTGCTCTTACAAAGGAATAATCCCCTGAGACTCCTTCCTGCCATCCTGAAGTCTCACTAAAGACCTGTATTGTATTTAAAATGGTAAAATTCTCCCCAGGGTGAATTAGCCCTTTCTACAGCCCTCTTTTACACTGCCTCCAACCTGGTTTATCTGTTTCTGCTCATTTCACCAAGGTCTGCACCTCTCAGAAGATAAGGATTTTTCCCTTTGAACTGTCCAGCCTAATAAATCAATGGGATTTGATTTCAGGGGCATCAGGAAACCGTCTCCTTCCTTTAATTCAATAGCTTCCTCCATTGTCTTGATGTGGCCTAAAATGCCACTGTTAGGGATCTTATCCCTTGTCTTTGTTCCCTAGTAAAACATATATTCTTGTGGGAAGTTTAACACTTTAGGCAGTAACAGTTTTTTAGAGTTGAGTTGAACTTAAATACATCCACAGAATCCTATCTTGAGAAGAAGCCATGTAAGGCAGAGAGGAGTGAAGTCAGGTGACAGCTCGGCACTGGTGGGGGAGGGGCCACAATGAACAGACCCAGAGAGCGGACAACCCTTAGTCTTCCCACTTGACTAGTATGGTTTGAAATAGCTACATATTTAACGTACTTTTATACTTTATAATATATAATATAATAGTATATACTAATATATAAAACTAATTTATACTAATATAATGCTAATGCTATTATAATATTAATATTTATACTAATACATAATATACTAATATATATTTCAAACCATACTAAATCTCTCTCTATATATATTCCAAGATGCTTCATATTAAAAGCTATTCCTGATCATAAAGCATTAATGTGAAAACATTAAAACACTCATAATCCTACAGTCCTGACATACCTAATCTTTTTTTGTACTTTTATATAGTACCATACTTTATATAAAATTGTTCTTTATTCTCTTTTTCAATTAACATTATGTTGTGCACATTTTCTCCTGGTGGATTTTTCATGGCTACATAGTATTCCATTTATTTAACCAGTTTCCCATCAATCTTTGCTGTTAGAAACGATAATAGCCAACATTCATAAAATGTTCTAGGTCCTTTTCTAAATTAAACCAACACATTCACTTCCTCCTCACAAGAGCCCACTAAGGAGGTACAGGCTTTACTTGCGTGTAAAAGGTGACAGAGAAGCCACTGAGAGGTAGGAAGAATAGATCCAGGACTCAAACCCCGGTGTTTTGCCTCCAGGGTCTGCACTGTCTATTTCTGTAGAAATCTGATCTGCGGGTTCGCAAAAGAGTCAGAAACAACTTAGCGACTACCAACAACAAATCTGATCATTTTATTAATATTAAGATAGGTTGCCTAGGAGTATTGCTTTCTGTAAAAATGACTCATTTGGCAACGAATTTTTATTTTCTTCCCTTCCTTGATGTTTAAGAACAAAACCCCAAACACCCGTGTGACTGTAGCTGAGTGATTCTGTTTACATTTTGCCTCCTGCGGCCGAACTGCTCGCAGGCGGAGGGACTGGAGAAAGAAAGGTTAGTCTGCGCAGGCGCCCTAAAGTCCTTGAATAACTGCACCTCTGAGATTTGCGAAAGCACACTTAGATCAGGCGCGTCCTGGGCCTGGCCTCCCTGTTCCCCGAGTTGCCTTGGATATGAAGCGGATTATCAGTATCACTCCTGTGGGTTGCTGTTTTCACCACGGGTTGGGAGTCAATGACAGGATGCCTCCCCAGCCCTGTATCTCCTGAGAACAATGTGTGTACTGGGACGCTGGCACTGGGAAGTGCCCCTGGAGGGGCAGCCTGGGCAAGGAAGCCAGACATTCATTTGCTTAGTTTTGTGTTTTTATATA
>SJYA01001205.1:249327-354294 GCA_006410615.1 Neotragus moschatus
GATAGCTGGCATCCGGCTTTTTTTTCCCTCTGGCACATAAAAAGATTTCCTTATAATATTACTTTTCTTCTCTGGGGCTACTTCAGTGCTAAATTCAAGACATTTTTGCCTTTAGGCAATAGACCCTAACCCTGTTCTTCATTGAACTTTCTTGGTTTGATTAATTTTGGAGAAGGTGGAAGATGGGGGACACTGTAGAACAAGGGGGAGTTATTTAGATATGATTGTGAAACAGAAGGACATCTGGTAGGACTGGGTTTGTGTCAGCATGAGTCATGTGACTTCTATAAGAAATAGAGCCAGGGATAGAGAATTGACATGAAGATCCCAACTGAGGAGAGGGAAAGATCTGCAGAAAATGATTAGCATGTTTAGAACTTTGGTTGGTAAGACGAAGGACCTTATATGGATCTGGGTTCTTGGCTGCAGGCAACAGAGTCTACTGAAGCTGGATTATGCAGAAAGGGGTTTACTAAAGGGTGTTAATGATTCACCGAATCTCCTGGAAGGCCACACAGGCCTGGAAATTGTACACAGGCCCAATATATCCAGGAGAAATGAGGAGTCAGCTCTTAAAAGAGTGCTTCTCATAGTGTGCTCCCAGACCAGTGCCATCAACATCACCTGGACATTTGGTAGAAATGAAAATTCTCAGACTCCTACAAGACCCTGAAGAAACTCTGGGAATGAGGGCCAACAATCAATCTTTTAACAAGTTTTCTAGGTGGTTCTGATCTACAGTGGAGTTTGAAAACCACTTAGTATGGTTCTAAAAAACGCACCATGGCTGCTGCTTCCCATTCTTTGGCACTAGTGAAATTGGGAACTGGATGCCTGAAACTACAAGAGCAGCTCCAGAAGAACCAGGTTCGTCTGCCAGTGTGCTTGCCAAATCGCCTCCCCTTGCTGCTGGCTCACGTGGCTCACTTCCAGCTCAAGGACTCCTGTAAGTGACCCTCTAGATAGAACCAGAACCACATCATGTTCTAGCACTCTAGCTGCAAAGGACACCAAGAAATGTAACTTAGCTTTCCAGACTCTGTATAGCACAGGAGTAAGCTAGAGATGATTGGCATGGACGTTGGGAGAGCCAACCTTTGTGTCTGCCATCAACCTGATGTCCCCATATGGATGCTCAGTGACTCTACACATTAGCCGGCCTTTTATAGCAGAGGGGGCATAAAAGGAGAGCTGTTGCGGCTCATCACCCTACCCTGATATGGGATAAACAACACCCCACAAGAACCCCAGCTCTGGGAAATCTACCCCAGTCACTACCTGGAATCCAGACTTTTCCTGGGTTCAGGAAGCCTTAATGCGGGTATAATCTGGGTTCACTGTAACAGTGACAAAACTGGTCTTCGATTTAAAGAGAATAATTTCCTTTCTATTTCCCATTACTTAATTGAAGTAGAAGGTTTTCCTCAGGGGAATAATTCCACTGCCTTGATGGAGTGCATTGCCTCCTGACACTAAATAGTTAACAAAATTACATCCAATTATTTGCACAATTCTGTTTACAATCAAAGCAAGATACTTGTAAATAAATTGTTATATTGAATTTACATTAGTCCTATTAAACAACACTGCGACAACAGCACTGACTGAAAAATGTATCAGGATACTGAATACCAGCAGCAGAAGCTGACTTTCTCAGTGGGATCTGCCAGACCCCAGGTTCTAGTTTCGCCAGTAGGATGGGTGGATTCAATCTCCTGTTTCTTCAGCCTACCTCAGCCTGACGAAGTTTACCTTTCTCCTGATGTAGCTCTCAGTTCAAACACCACCTCCTTAAAGAGGCTTCTCTTGAGTTCCCCCAAACTCCTGAAGCTCACCTAGAAGCCACTGCCCATCACATCACCCTGCCTCGTTATCTTCTCAGTCCTCCTTACTCTCTGAAATGAGCTCATTGGTTTGCTTAATGTCTGTCTCTCTGCTGAAAATAAGCTACACGAAGAGAGTAACCTGCCCATCTTGTCGCCATGGCACCTGCATGCCTCTCCTACCCAGCAGGCCCTCACTAAATATTGTGGAACAAATGACTAAGTGGTTTGGGCAGCCCCAGGGCCACCGTGCTGAGAACAGACACTAGGGTATGGTGGAAGCTATAGCTTACCTGGTAGTGAGAGAAGTGAAGATGGGGAATGCGGTTCCTCTACGGTGTCGGCTAGGTTAGCCTCTCCAGAGACAGCCCGAGCACATACCCAGGGCTCAGGTGGGAGGGAGACAGCCCATGGAAGAGGCATCTCAAATGCTTAGTTAGGAAGGTCGTGATCTGGGCCCCAGGGGCTGCTCCTGAAGGTGGAGATGGGCTGTGCTCACAGTCAAGGAGAAAGGCTATCTACTGCCTTCTTGACATGGTGCCCATCACCAGTGGGGAGAATCCACTTCCCTTAGGGCTTAGAGAGCCCTACGGTATCTAACCGTGGGACTTAGTTTAAATTAGCTGTGACCAATTTAAAGAGATTTGTACTATTTCTCATAAGTAGTTTTGGTTTCTCATTGCTAAATGGTTGTTTGAATCATCTTCGTTAATTCACTTTTCAAATATTTTATTATTTATTTTTATTTAAATAAAATAAAAATATTTTATTTAAAAAAATACTTGAAAAATTAATTAACCAAGATGATTCTTGGGTGCTGGTACAGTGTTGATATAGTATTTCTATATGGATGTTGATACAGTGTTTCTCGATGCATGATAGTTGTATATTTCCTAGAACTACAAAAAGCATAATAAACAGACAAGAGCAAAGCCTGTCCAGACCTAAATGTTCTGATTCATCTGTTCTAGCCCTGAGAGCCTAGAGTGTCCCAATTACAGATACTGGCAGAGATGGTCCAGTGCAGCTGTGGGGGTCCACCTGCAATCCGCGTAACTTCTCAGTGCCTTTAGCGTCCTTCTCAGTCAAATGAAGATGATGAGAGTGTGAGCTCTTGGGATTTTTGCAGTCGTGTAAGCAGCATATAAAAGTATATAACGCCTGGCCCAGAGTAGGTGCTCAACTATTATTACTACCTAGTTGCAGACCAGAAGCTAAGATAAAGGTATGCTTGAGAGAGGGGACTAACCAGCCACCCTGGGACGTTACCCCTAACTCCCAGACAGAAAGGTTTCCATTCTTGTGTTAAGTCGATGTCCTGGGTTGACTAAGTAGCACCCCCAAATTCACGTTCACCCAGAACCTGGGAATGTGACCTTATTTGGAAATAGGGTCTTCGTAGACGTAATCAATTAAGCTACAGCGAGGTCATAGTGGATTAGGATGGGCCCTGACTCAATAACTGGTGTCCTTATAAGAAGAGGGAAATGTGGACACGGACACACAGGGAGAATACCTTGCGATGACATGGATGCAGAGGGAAGACGTCCCTGTGGAGACAGGCAGAGACTGTCGTGTCCGCGAGCCAAGGAGATCTGAGGGTTGCTGGCAACCAACGGAAGCTAGAAGAGACAGGGGAGGGATGCTCCCCCAGAGACCTCCGAGACCGAATGTGACCTCACCAGCACCTTGATTTGGGACTCTCAGCCTCCAGAACAGTGAGAGGATACATTTCTTTTGTTTTCAGCCATCCAGTTAGCGGTCATTTGTCAAGGCAGCCCCAGCGCACTAATAAAGTCACTTTGCAGCGATCACACTGTAGTTGGCAGAGCTTATTCCCCACCTTCAGCAAAATCCTCCTGCTTCCTTGGGCATTCTAGCATTAGTGAGATTAGCAGAGGAAGACTTCCGTTTTGAGAAACTGTAGGTGATACCTTATCAGGTTTCTAGGCATGAGAGCAGATGAGGGACAATAGAAAATGCATCAATCTTTCTTGGACTCAGAAATCTCTTTCAGCAGCTGCTTTTCCTGCGACTCGCAGGCATCAGAGTAGTGCTGCGCCATGAAGCTTTAAACTGCACAAAATGCTCATCAACAGAAACTCCATGCAAAGCCAGCACCCCCCAGTGTGGCACCGAGGGGCCAGCCACATCAGCTGCCCCGCGTTAGGCCCTGAACCCTGGCCTGCAGGGTATATACCTGGGCCACAGAGTCAGCACTGCTACCATGGCAGCTTGGTCCCCAGCACCTTGAGGTGTCTTGCGTTCATTTGTTTGCTGCCACACAGCTACTGAGTACTGCTCAGGGGTGACATTGCATGTGGAATGAGATCAGCTTCTGAAAGTACACAGGAGTGGCCGACTGAGAGGCAGGTGTTGTGCGGACAGAGAGACTCAGAGATGAAGAGGAGACAGACTCATTACAATGCGACTGGAGAAACTGAGAGATGGAAAGCCAGGCACTTCTTTTTCTCAAGAAGCATGTCAGGCTTACCGTCTGAGCTGAAGCATTTAACTGGAAAGGAAGAAGTGGGTCTATCCAGAAGGTCAGCTGCCTCATTCTGGGCTCTGCTAAGGTCTTTGCCTCTGATTACAAAGACCTTTTCTCTCCGAATTCCATGGCAGAAACCAGGGCGCCTGCCCAAGGGAGGGAGGCAGGGTGGCCTTGAAGAGAGTGCTGTCATCTTTCTAGGTCAAAGTAGTGGCTTGGCTGATTCACCTACCTCGCTCAATTCCCTTGGGGTCCCTGGTGACTGTGGAGCACCACCACTGCCTTAAGTTACCGTAATTCCCTCTTCTTCCTTCCCCATCCCATGAGAATGGCTTTAAAATGATTTCCTACAAAGTCCTATAACAGGATTTTGTCACAGGTTTGGATTGAAATAATCTATGAAATCTGAGTGCTAGCCAATGGACTTTTCTAACGGAACTTTTCCTCCAGAAAGGGCTACCAGGTGTGGGATTCCTTGCTAGGTGGGAGTGAGCAAGTTAATGGCCTCAGACATGTGTTATGGCAAACACAAAGTCTTAGCCTTAATGTCATGCCCAAGAACACACTTAGCTGTTGCGGTGATTGCTCTATAATTTGCTCTGTAAGTTGCAGGCGAGTCAGTGATGGGCTGGAGTCAGCACTACTGAGCAGATAAATTGACCAAAGCATCTCAGCCACCAGGCTTCAGGCTGTCATGGGGGCCAAATTGGCCTTGCTTTTATTTGGTGCCAGTTCCAGCCCCTGTTCTCTTAATATCTTCTTTTGTCTATTATAAACCTATATTAATCATCTCTTTCTGTTTGCCTCTTCCTCTTTATTTGAGCATTTAATTGAAAACTGTATTTGTAGTTGCTAAAATGCTGATCCACAGACAACTTTCTTGATGTCCATGTGTGCCAATGAAAACAAAAGGCAGGATTGTCCAGTGGCTGAGACTCCCTGATGGTCCAACGGCTGAGACTCCATGCTCCTGAAGCAAGGGGCCAGGGTTTGATACCTGGTCAGGGAACTGGATCTCAAAAGGCCCCACTAAAGATTCCATGTGCTGCACTGAAGATTGAAGATCCCTTGTGCTGCAACTAGGACCCAGTGCAGCCAGATAAATCAATGAATATTAAAAAAAAGAAAAACATCTACTTCTGTTTTATTGACTATGCCAAAGTCTTTGACTGTGTGGATCACAACAAACAGTGGAAAATTATTCAAGACATGGGAATACCAGACCTGACCTGTCTCCTGAGAAATCTGTATGCAGGTCAAGAAGCAACAGTTAGAACTAGACAGGGAACAACAGAATGGTTCCAAATCGGGAAAGGAGTATATCAAGGCGGTATACTGTCACCCTGCTTATTTAACTTATATGCAGAGTACGTCATGAGAAATGCTGGACTGGATGAAGCTCAAGCTGGAATCAAGACTGCTGAGAGAAACATCCGTAATCTCAGATATGTAGATGGTACCACCCTTATGGCAGAAAGTAAAGAAGAACTAAAGAGCCTCTTGATGAAAGTGAAAGAGGAGAGTGAACAAGTTGTCTTAAAGCTCAACATTCAGAAAACTAAGATCATGGCATCTGGTCCCATCACTTAACAGCAAATAGATGGGGAAACAGTGGAAACAGTGACAGACCATTTTCTCGGGTTCCAAAATCATTGCAGATGGTGATTGAAGCCATGAAATTAAAAGATGCTTGCTCCTTGGAAGAAAAGTTATGACCAAAGTAGACAGAATATTAAAAAGCAGAGACTTTGCTTTGCCAACAAAGATCCGCCTAGTCAAGGCTATGGTTTTTCCAGTAGTCATATATGGATGTGAGAGTTGGATTATAAAGAAAGCTGAGTGCTGAAAAATTGATGCTCTTGAACTGTGGTGGAGAAGACTCTTGAGAGTCCCTTGGACTTCAGGGAGATCCAACCAGTCCATTCTAAAGGAGATCAGTCCTGGGTGTTCATTGGAAGGACTGATGGTGAAGCTGAAACTCCAATACTTTGGCCACCTGATGTGAAGAGCTGACTCATTGGAAAAGATCCTGATGCTGGGAAAGATTGAGGACAGGAAGAGAAGGAGACAACAGAAGATGAGATGGTTGGATGGCATCATCAACTAGATGGACGTGGGTTTGGGTGGAGTCTGGGAGTTGGTGATGGACAGGGAGGACTGGTGTGCTGCAGTCCATGGGGTCGCAAAGAGTCGGACATGACTGAGGGACTGAACTTAACTGGAAAAAAAGTAAGCAAAAGGCAAAGAACTGAATTAGTCTCTCTCAG
Organism: Neotragus moschatus; assembly: GCA_006410615.1. Classification (NCBI taxonomy): domain Eukaryota; kingdom Metazoa; phylum Chordata; class Mammalia; order Artiodactyla; family Bovidae; genus Neotragus; species Neotragus moschatus. The sequence goes on from SJYA01001205.1 coordinate 255,909, forward strand.
TCTTTTCTAAGGTGGGCAGGAAGTGCCACCTTACTATGTGCCCAGAGTAGGAGAGAACCAGAATCCTTGAGGAACATCACTAAAGACTATAATCCACGCACGTGGAAACCCCCTCAGTTCACCCTCCTTTACAAACAGCGCGCTCATGCCTCTCTCAAGTCCCCTTAGTGCCCCGAATTTCCATCCAGTTTCAGTATTGAGTTCCAAGTTGAGGCTCTCGGGACAGTTCCTACTTTAATGAATGAGTGCAGTTTCATCTACCTGGAGTATGGCTCCTCGTGATCTGGAAACCATGAGCCAGCAAGTGAGCTATTTATGTCCCCTTCCCCTGCCCTGATATGCAGTGACTAAGCACTCCAGCTGGGAAGAGAGAAAGAGAAGATACACAGCGGTCATGGGTCCACAATGATTCAGAAACAGACTGAAGGTGGGCAGACACTCTGAGAGGGCCCCAGCCCTCCACCCTGCAGGGAGGACTTGGCCCTGATCCAGGCCCTGGTCTGTGTTCTCTATGGCCGTTGGCTCTACTTTGCTTTTTCATCACTTTCCTTAGTAAATATTATCTGAATAGGACATTAGTCAATGACCTCCTTGGGGATGAATAGCTTTCTGAGTCTGTTTGCTGCCCCAAACATGGCTGAGGAAACCAAGGTTCCTTTATAACTGCAGGAAGTTGCAGACGTTCTTAGGTCAGACTAGTGGTTCTTTCAGAGATGTGGCCAGAGAGCACCCTCCTGGTCGAGTGGTTAAGGTCCATTTGCCTTGCAATGTAGGGCATGTGAGTTTGATCCCTGGTCAGGAAACTAAGATCCCACATGCCGCAGAGCAGCTTCTCTCATGTGTCACAACTAGAGAGTCTGCGCCACAAAGAGAGACCCCACATGACCCAACAACGATCCTGCCTGCTTGCAACTAAGACCTGCTGCAGCCACATACATAATACATTGGTTTATTTAAGAAAACATGGTCGACTTCTTATCCGAGTCTGCGTCTACTCAGACTCTTATGCCAGGAGCCATGCCCATGTCCTTATCTACACATACTCCTTGATCTGCATTAGTTCTTGGCTTCGTGGCCCCCACGTTTCTGACCTCATGCATCTGTGGATACCTTGAGCTCACTAGGTTTGGATGGGGAAGACTCACCCTTGGTCTTTTCCCATAGCCATGGAAACCGGCTGTGTTCCAGAAGAGAGCTGCTCCATTAGCTGCTCCAGAGGGGGAGCAATATGAACGTGGAGTGGAGCCCTTAGCTCACCCTTGATGAAAGTGTAGTGATATGAGAAATAAATCGCTGTGGTTTAAGCCGCTTAACTTTTTAAATTAAAAACATTTTAAAACTGTGGTAAAATATATACAACATTTACCATCTCAACCATTTTCAAGTGTACTGTTCAGTGGTTACGTATATTTACATTGTTGTGCAAACAATCTCCAGGATTCTCTTCATCCTGTAAAACGGAAACTCGTTCTCATGAAACAGCAACATGTTGACCTCCCCTCCCCGCTGCCCCTGACAACCACCATTTGACTTTATGCACCTATACATTTGACTACACTAGGCACCTCATAAAAGTGGAGTCACACAAAATTTGTCATTTTGTAAATGGTTTATTTGACTTAGTATAATATCCTCCAGTTTCATCCATCTTGTAGCACGTGATAGGATTTTCTTCCTTTTTAAAACTGGATAATATGCTGCTGTATCTATATGTCGCATTTTGTTTATCTGTTTATCCACTGATGGACACTCGGGTTGCTTCTTATTTTTGGCAGTTGTGAGTAACTGCTATGAACTTGAATATACCCGTATCTCTGTGAGATTCTGCTTTCAATTCTTTTGCGCATATACCCAGATGAAGCCTCTGAAATTTCTATGTTGTTTGTATAGCATAACTGATTCCACCCTGACAGATACTGCTATTAACTGGCTAAGTGTGCAGGATCTGAGAAAATTCATCTCAGCTTGACACTCATGGATAGTTGAAGAGGGACTGCACTTAGACTCTTGGTTTTGTTTTTTTTTCACGTTACCTGAACTAACTCAGTCCCCAGAGAGGTTTAAAGCTCTGCAAACATGTACCCTTCCATTTATCACACATCCCTGTCTCAGGAAAGTTTTCTTCCTTCATCTCTAATTTATCCTTTGTGCTCTCCTTCCAGCCAAATAGTTATTAACATTTATGTTTATATCTCTAGTGCCTGACAATATGGTTGAAATATAACTATAATTTCCTCCTTAGTATCAAGGATTTTCCTGGGCACTGGAGATGTAAATCTTAAATGAGGGTTGTTCTAGGCCCGAAGGACATAAATATTACATAGGACGCACACTGTCTCGATACCTTGCCATTTGCCCAGCCAGCCCCTCTCCTCATCCTCTTCACCCTGGTCTCTGCACAGAAGGGCAGTTCTGTGGAGTGCACCCCTGGGCTCCCTGCCCTCTGGTGTTGGCCCTCAGCCAACGGGGAGCCCTGGTGGAGACCGGATGGGGGAGTGGACTGACATGGGGTGTTGACTCCCCTGCTCTGTCCCTGCGTGGTTGCGTCATCTTGTCTGTGTCCCTCAGATGAAGGAGGCCCTGGCACATGACTCCTCCCGGCTTTACAGCTCTAGGTGCCCTAGCATCCTCTGTGGCTTCCCAGTACCCAGACTTTAGCTTGCTAAAAGGAAAGGAAAGGAAAGTGAAGTCGCTCAGTCGTGTCCAACTCTTTGCGACCCCATGGGCAATTGCCTACCAGGCACCTCCATCCATGAAATTTTCCAGGCAAGAGTACTGGAGTGGGTTCCATTTCCTTCTCCAGGGGATCTTCCTGACCCAGGGATCGAACCTGGGTCTCCTGCATTACAGGCAGATGCTTTGCCGTCTGAGCCACCAGGGAGGGTAGCCTGGTAAATTGTCCCTCTTTCTGAGTTTCCCAGTTTGGATGTGGCATGTTTCCTGTTGAGACTGGTCCACAACTTTGCCTTATCAGGCCCATGGAAAAGATCGACAATATGTATACTATACTGTGACCAGAGCGACAACATAAGAAGCTGTGGGAGCTATGGTGGGTAAGAGAAAGCTTTTAAAGAAAACTGTTTTGCAAAGCGCCTTCTGTATCCAGATTGGGCTTCCCTGGTGGCTCAGATGGTAAAGAATCCACTTGCAGCACAGGAGACCTGGGTTCAATCCCAGGGTTGGGAAGATCCCCTGGAGAAGGAAATGGCAACCCACTCCAGTATTCTTCCCTGGAGAATTCCTTGGACAGGGGAGCCTGGTGGCTGTAACCTGGTAGGTTACAGTCCATGGGATCACAAAGTGTTGGACATGACTAAGTGACAAACACTTTCACTTTTTGTATTCAGAGCAAGGTGCCCTACCTGTGTATTTTCACATTCAGTTGTTGAAAGGACTCTTTCTCAGTGACTACCATGTTCAAAGCAGTATTCAATCTAGTTTAAAGACACAATTTGATAAAGGAAAATAAAACAAAATAATAGAAATGAAAGTATTATATGTGCACTGCTGTTTTGCGTGAAGGATGCGTTCCTGGATAAAGAAGTGCTACTTAAATCAGCCTCTAAGTGGTCCACATGGCCTCATCCCTAAGGACATGCAAAGTCAGCTGTGCACATATGGTGGAGCTTTGTCCATGAGCAGTTGATGTGCTCCTGGTTATGACTGCTGTCATCTGCCATCCTTCTAGTTATTGGTTAGTGTTCCTGGGCTACAGCGAGCTTTATTAATGTTCTTAAAAATGTCAAAGTCATTCTGCTAATTTGTAATTTCCTGTTGACCTTTTTCCTTTGCTTTCTCAACCGTTCCCATAGTTACCTAGAGTTACTGTCAGATTTACACTTTAACGTCTGCTTTTCGTTTTGTTTCTTGTGGGAGGTCTAGTGCTATACTTATGAACAGTTTCTCAGTCATGATAGGTGCAAACTAAAAGTAATTGGCAGAAAGCGAGGCTTCAGCAGAGTAACAAACACCGCAAAGCACTCTCATATCACCATGCAGTGAGTCGTCTTAGCTGAGAGCATTTACAGTACAGTTACTCACTGGCAGAGAAGAGTCTGTGGCCCGTGCAATATGGAGGAGGGTACTGGGATGGATCTAATCAAGGAAAATATTTCAGAGTGCATATTCAGTCCACAGAGTATTGTGTCTAATAGCAAAAGGGGATAGATGTGTTGCAGGAATAACTCAAAGTGATCACAGATGGAAGAGAAAGTGCTCTGGGACACACAGTTACTTTATTAGTGAGGCTCATCATTGGCTGTTGATAGACTGATGAATATTTTGCTTAAGATGCGAATGGTTTGCCCGGGAGTGGGGGGATAAGTAGGATTTCGACACGCAAAAATGAGAGAGAACGGCCACACCGGCAAAGGCTCTGAGGGGGAATAGGGGCAGGGGAGTGACGAGTGTGCGGGAAAGGAGGATGAGGGTGGAGAGGTGGGTGTGGTCAGAAGAGGAAGGGCCATGTGTTCGAGGTCAGGAGGCTGGACTTCATTTTCTAGGCTGTGGACACGAGAGAAGGGAAGGGTTCTAATCCAGGCAACCCTGACTGTAGTCTAACCAAGGACATTCCACCCTCAGACAGAGGGAGTTGTTCTCACTGTAGGCACCTCCCTCTTGATAAAGAAATTCTTTGTGGGTTTGAATAAACTGTTCTTAAACGGTTCAAAAGGATCCTTACGGATGGTAATGACACACCGAAGCTAGTGTAGATGAGGCAAGAGTGGTCAGATATTCTGGTGGAAGATGGATCTTTNTTGCAGCACAGGAGACCTGGGTTCAATCCCAGGGTTGGGAAGATCCCCTGGAGAAGGAAATGGCAACCCACTCCAGTATTCTTCCCTGGAGAATTCCTTGGACAGGGGAGCCTGGTGGCTGTAACCTGGTAGGTTACAGTCCATGGGATCACAAAGTGTTGGACATGACTAAGTGACAAACACTTTCACTTTTTGTATTCAGAGCAAGGTGCCCTACCTGTGTATTTTCACATTCAGTTGTTGAAAGGACTCTTTCTCAGTGACTACCATGTTCAAAGCAGTATTCAATCTAGTTTAAAGACACAATTTGATAAAGGAAAATAAAACAAAATAATAGAAATGAAAGTATTATATGTGCACTGCTGTTTTGCGTGAAGGATGCGTTCCTGGATAAAGAAGTGCTACTTAAATCAGCCTCTAAGTGGTCCACATGGCCTCATCCCTAAGGACATGCAAAGTCAGCTGTGCACATATGGTGGAGCTTTGTCCATGAGCAGTTGATGTGCTCCTGGTTATGACTGCTGTCATCTGCCATCCTTCTAGTTATTGGTTAGTGTTCCTGGGCTACAGCGAGCTTTATTAATGTTCTTAAAAATGTCAAAGTCATTCTGCTAATTTGTAATTTCCTGTTGACCTTTTTCCTTTGCTTTCTCAACCGTTCCCATAGTTACCTAGAGTTACTGTCAGATTTACACTTTAACGTCTGCTTTTCGTTTTGTTTCTTGTGGGAGGTCTAGTGCTATACTTATGAACAGTTTCTCAGTCATGATAGGTGCAAACTAAAAGTAATTGGCAGAAAGCGAGGCTTCAGCAGAGTAACAAACACCGCAAAGCACTCTCATATCACCATGCAGTGAGTCGTCTTAGCTGAGAGCATTTACAGTACAGTTACTCACTGGCAGAGAAGAGTCTGTGGCCCGTGCAATATGGAGGAGGGTACTGGGATGGATCTAATCAAGGAAAATATTTCAGAGTGCATATTCAGTCCACAGAGTATTGTGTCTAATAGCAAAAGGGGATAGATGTGTTGCAGGAATAACTCAAAGTGATCACAGATGGAAGAGAAAGTGCTCTGGGACACACAGTTACTTTATTAGTGAGGCTCATCATTGGCTGTTGATAGACTGATGAATATTTTGCTTAAGATGCGAATGGTTTGCCCGGGAGTGGGGGGATAAGTAGGATTTCGACACGCAAAAATGAGAGAGAACGGCCACACCGGCAAAGGCTCTGAGGGGGAATAGGGGCAGGGGAGTGACGAGTGTGCGGGAAAGGAGGATGAGGGTGGAGAGGTGGGTGTGGTCAGAAGAGGAAGGGCCATGTGTTCGAGGTCAGGAGGCTGGACTTCATTTTCTAGGCTGTGGACACGAGAGAAGGGAAGGGTTCTAATCCAGGCAACCCTGACTGTAGTCTAACCAAGGACATTCCACCCTCAGACAGAGGGAGTTGTTCTCACTGTAGGCACAACCCTCTTGATAAAGAAATTCTTTGTGGGTTTGAATAAACTGTTCTTAAACGGTTCAAAAGGATCCTTACGGATGGTAATGACACACCGAAGCTAGTGTAGATGAGGCAAGAGTGGTCAGATATTCTGGTGGAAGATGGATCTTTCAGCAGTTTGCCCCTTTGTATGTAGCTGTAGTCAGAATCTCAAATATTAAAAAAGAGCATGTATGTCCAGGTCCAACTATAATACAATACTGATATTTGCTTGCGGTACAAGAAACTGAAAGAGAAAGAGTAGGCTTGACATGTTTGAAACTGTTTTAAAATAAAGGTTTCGCACTTTTTTTCCTCCTTTATATCCTCCTAGGGCTTCCCAGGTAGCTCAGATGGTAAAGAATCTGACTGTAATTCAGGAGACCCGGGTTCAATCCCTGGGTAGGGAAGATCCTCTGGAGTAGGAAGTGGCAACCCACTCCAGTATTCTGGCCTGGAGAATCCATAGACAGAGGAACCTGGCAGGCTACAGTCCATGGGGTTACAAACAGTCAGACACAACTGAAGTCTTAGCACATACCTCCAATCTCCCCATTCATTCTGAACTTTGGTTCCTCTGGTGGGTTCTGAGCAGAGGGGTGACATGATCTGACTCAGGTTTTAGCAGTCACTCTGGCCGTGGTGTGAAGAGGAGGGTCGAGGCCAAGACTGTAGCAGGGGTCATTTAGGACAGGAAAAGGGCCAGATAAGAGATAGCTTGGCCTACAGAAATAGTGGTGAGAGTGACAAGTAATTAGGTAGACTTGGGTTATATTCAGAGGTGGAAACAATGGAATTTAGTGGTGCCTTGGATGTGGGGAGTAAGGGAAAAAGACAAACAAAGGTGAGTCTTAGTTTTTTGACTTGAGCAACTGGTACAGAATAACATAAAATAATCCCAGTGTTTTTATTTAATTGTGCATTTCTATTTTAAAATATGTAAAATGTACTTCTGCAAGATGTATTATTTATATGTGTGCTACATATGTGCAGTTTTATTACATATCATATAATACATAAATCTATGGATTGAAGGATGGAGGGAAAGAAAAACATACAAAATTATTAACTCTGGTTTTCCTACAGAAGTTGGGAAGAGGAACAAGGCAAAGAAGGAGAGGAAGGATTTTCCTTTTTTGATATATTTGCTTCTGCTCCATTGTAGTTTTCAATGAAGATGTATTAATTTTACCCAGAAGGATATAACATAGCTGTTAATACAACTGTAATTTCTGGATAATAAGAATATAATTGTTTCATATTTGTATTATCAGGTTGTATTAGTTATCAGTTGCTATATAATGATATTGCTATAAACTCAGTGACTTAAAACAATCCACATCCATTATCTCACAGTTTCTGTCAGCCAGGAGTCCAGGCACAGCTTAGCTATGTCTGCTGCAAGGTTGCAGTCAAGATGACAGCTGGGTCTGTGGCATCATGTGGGGCATGAGTGGTGAAGTAACCACCTCCTTACTCACATGGTTGCTGGGCATATTCAGTTTCTGGTAGGTTTCATTCTGAAGGCCTCACTTTCTTAGGGGCTGTCAACCAGAGACCACCCCCAGCTCCTCACCCCGTGGGTCTTCCCAACATGACCGCTTGGCTTCCTCGAAGCCTACAAGGAAGTGAGTGTCTTTGCAAGACAGACATTACAATCCTATGTAACATCATCACAGAGGTGACATCTTATCGCCTTTGCTGAATTGTATGGGTGGAAGCAAGTCAGAGGTGCCACCCACTTGTAACAGAAGAGACATCACAAAGGCATGGACATCAGGAGGGCAAGAGGATGCGGCCAAGTGATGATCACCAACTTTGTGGTAATAATTTACAGTGCACAGAGAGCTCCTTTTATAAAAATAAAAGTGTCAGTCACTCAGACGTGTCCGACTTTTTGTGACCCCATGGACTGTAGCCCATGGAGTCGCTGAGGGTCGGATACGACTGAGCGACTTCACTTTCATTTTTCATTTTCATGCATTGGAGAAAGAAATCGCAACCCACTCCAGTGTTCTTGCCTGGAGAATCCCAGGGACGGAGGAGCCGTTAAATTCGTTAAAACGAATTTTCAGAAGGAAAGCTATGACAAACCTAGACAGTGTATTGAAAGCAAAGACATTAGTTTGCCAACAAAGGTCTGTATAGTCAAAGCTATGGTCTTTCCAGTAGTCATGTATGGATGTGAGAGTTGGATCAAAAAGAAGGCAGAGAATCAAAGAATTGATGCTTTTGAACTGTGGTGCTAGAAAAGACTCTTGGAGTCCCTTGGACTGCAAGGAGATCAAATCACTGAATCTCAAAGGAAATCAACCCTGAATACTCACTGAAAGGAGTGATACTGAAGCTGAAGCTCCAATACTTTGGCCACCTGATGTGAAGAGCCGACTCACTGGAAAAGACTGTGATGCTGGGAAAGATTGAAGGCAGAAGGAGAAGAGGGAAAACAGACGATGAGATGGTTGGATGGCATGACCGATTCAATGAACATGAACTTGGGCAAACTCCGGGACATAGTGAGGGACAGGGAGCCTTGGTGTGCTGCAGTCCATGGCATCGCAAAAAGTTGAACATGACTTAGTGGCTGAACAACAACAACAATAATGACTTTTCATTTAATCTTGACAACAACATTACATCCATTTGGCTTGCTAGAAGTCCAGTAGCCACAAGTCAGGAGGCAGGTGTTTATTATTATCACCTACATTCTATAGATGTAGAAATGAATGCTTAAAAAGGTAAAGGAACTTGCCCACAGTCTCAGCTGTGAAGGGGGAAGGCACGAGTCTAAAAGATGTCTGATTGAAGAGTTCCTTCATTTTACTCCTGGAGCTTGGGAGCACTTGTTCTCCCATCTCACAGGACTGGGGGTGGCCTGGGGAACAGATGGATGACGGGAAGGAGCTCTTGATCCATCTCAGATGATGCAGTTCTGAGGACCATGCAGTACCCCAATGCAGACACAAGGGGGCAGAGAGCCGCAGGACACACAGCTCCCCGGGCCTGGGCAGAGAGGATGGGTCTTGTTCTCTTAAGATATGTACGGCCATAAATCCTGCATTCCTTTACTTTAGGAAAATGATATGTCCAACTATTAAATATATAACCAAACTATGAAATATTTCATAATTCATTACAGGAAACAGAAGGAGGACTGAAGAATAAAAAATGAATGTGGAGAGAAAAAATGAGAGTAGTGACAAGTGTCGACACTGTAGGAGACCAAGATTCTATTAAATTGGCTTTTTTTAAAAAACGGCATTGTCACTGAGATGAAACATTGCAAGAGTTTATCATTCAACAGTATTTTAATTTTCACTTAGTTTTTGAAAGAAAGACCTCTTTAAATTTTCTTTTCCTTATCTTTACTGGAGTGAAAAATATCTTTCATTTTTATAACTTTATTTTTGGTTGTGCAGGGTTTCCAGACTTCAGGGTGGTTCAAGCAGGAGATTCTTAATTTTAAGAGGTTTTCCTGGAGAGCAGCAGCTACTCTCTGGCTGTGGCGCGTGGGCTTCTGATTGCGGTGGCTTCTCTTGTTGTGCGGTACTGGCTCTAGGGTCTCCTGCACTGGCAAGTGGATTCTTACTGAACCACCAGGGAAGCCTGAAAAAATCTAATTGTAGAACAGGAAGAGTATGTGATCTCATTTTATAGGAAAGTCGTTTACTTTAATGATGTTTTATTCCAATCTCATAATATTTTAGAATGTTATTACGAAGACAGACTCTTGTGGTTCTAACACAGGCAAAAAAAGGCTCACCTCTTGAGGTTGCCCTGAGAGTGAGTGAAGTTAGGGTAAAAGACAGATCTAGTTGAGCTGGTCCAGGGAGCCCGCTTCGGGCCCTCATCTTACTTGGTATGAAGTATGGTACGTCCAATAACCTACAGGACAATAGAGTTCTGCCTTTATCATGCTTTCAAAGATGAAGAACCCCCGCTTGAACCACCATGAAGTCTGAAGCACTCTACTTTATATACCAGAATTACTGGCCATTTAAGTTTCATCCATGAAAAGAAACACTCTGCAGAGCAGGAGGCAAGCTTCTGGTCTAGTGAGGATGGAGGCTCTGATGCTGTGAGGCAGAGAGTGGAGAGAAGAGCGCCTGGGACGATGCAACACTGTCCTGCCCCGTAACTCAGAACCAGTACAGGAGGCTGGTGTTGGCCCGTGCTGAATCCCTGACTAAGCTGGCTTCAGTTTCCACACTGACCACCTTCCTTCCCACTAGACGGAAGGATATATTAGGGGTGTGTCGTACTGATACGGACAAAACCACATACACATTATAACCCTGGTTTGGGGCCATGCTTCTCCGGATCATGCAGACACATTTCCTTGGCAGAGATCAGTGTTTGATGTTTGGAAGTGAGAGAACTCAAGGAGCCTGAGCTCTCTGTTGAACACACTGGGGAGAAGCTCTGAGTAACAAAGTGGATGGCAAGAGAGCTTAAGCTTAGGAACCCCTGTGGCCATTTGGCTCAGTAGGAAGGTGCAGGGGAAATGTGATGAGACTGAACTCAAATTAATTTCATGATGAAGCCAGACTGAGGAGGAAAGTGAGGGAGCCATCTGGTGGCTTTAAACAGGGGAAAATACATCTGTGCTGAATAGGGACAAGGCTGGTGGTAGCACCCTCCTGCCAAACCAGGAGTGGAGGTGTCCTGAACTAAGGGATGAGCAGTGGGAGAAGGGGAGGGACACAGAACTGCAAGGGAGGTGGGGCGGGTGGGCTTGGTGATCACCCAGCTAGTGGGACTGGATGAGGTGATGTATGTGAAGTGCTTAGCATAGAATCAGGAGAACAAGCAGGAATGGATAGACGTCAGCGGCTACTGCATGGGAGCACAGTTGAGGGAGCTATAACAGAGGAGGGGATTGTGAAATACATGGGAGTGAGCCCTGAACATTCTACAGGGAAGCCGGGAGGAATGATGGAGTCAGCCCAGCACTGAGAGAAACCCTGGCACTGCCTCACAGCAGATCCTAATTCCTTCGTCCTCACACCCAACAAAGACAGGTGGCAGATTTCTCAGGAAAGCCTTCTTGCTCTTCCCCATCAGACCAGTGTGCCTAGGTTCAGTGCTGCAGTGGACAATCCAATCTGAACAAGGAGGTCCACAACTTGGTCCATTCCCACCAGCCTGTGCTGTCCACGCTCCTGGGGTAACTCGAAAGATGCTATTTCTGTGTGAGTGCCTGTCTGCTCTGGGAGCAAAACTTAGGATGATGAAAGACCATCTTCCCTCAAAGAAAAAAAATTCCCTTATGCTTAGCAAAATAGCTAATGTTTCTAGAACACCTGTGCAGGTTTGCAAAATGCTTTCACAAGCGCGATCTCATGTGATTTCCTAATCACTTGCTGCTACAAGCAGAAGAGGCTTGGACAGGGTAGCTGTGCAGTCTCTTTGGTTTTTTAAAAAAATAATTTCGCTCATTTATTTTTGGCTGTGCTGGGTCTTCCTTGCTGCACAGCTTTTCTCTAGTCAAGACCACAATGAGATACCATTTCACACCAGTCAGAATGGCTCCAATCCAAAAGTCTACAAGCAATAAATGCTGGAGAGGGTGTGAAGACAAGGGAACCCTCTTACACTGTTGGTGGGAATGCAAACTAGTACAGCCACTATGGAAAACAGTGTGGAGATTCCTTAAAAAATTACAAATAGAACTGCCATATGGCCCAGCAATCCCACTGCTGGGCATACACACCGAGGAAACCAGAATTGAAAGAGACATGTGTACCCCAATGTTCATTGCAGCACTGTTTATAATAGCCAGGATGTGGAAACAACCTAGATGTCCATCAACAGATGAATGGATAAGAAAGCTGTGGTACATATACACGATGGAGTATTACTCAGCCATTAAAAAGAATACATTTGAATCAGTTCTAATGAGATGGATGAAACTGGAGCCAATTATACAGAGTGAAGTAAGCCAGAAAGAAAAGCACCAATACAGTATACTAACTCATATATATGGAATTTAGAAACATGGTAATGATAACCCTGTATGCGAGACAGCAAAAGAGACACGGATGTATAGAATGGACTTTTGGACTTTGAGGGAGTGGGAGAGGGTGGGAAGATTTGGGAGAATGGCACTGAAACATGTATACTATCATGTAAGAAATGAATCGCCAGTCTATATTCAATACAGGATACAGGATGCTTGGGACTGGTGCATGGGGCAGATCCAGAGAGTTGATATGGGGTGGGAGGTGGGGGGGGGGGCTTCAAGATTGGGAATTCATGTACACCTGAGATGGAAAAAAATAAAAAATAAAAAATTTTAAAATAAAAAAATAAAAGCATAAAAAAAAAAAAAAGAAAGAAAGCTTTGTCAGTGCCAAAGCTTTACATAATAGTTGCATGTGTGCTCTTTTGTGTCTGGCTCTCTGTGACCTCACAGACTGTAGCCCACCAGGCTTCTCTATCCATGGGATTTTCCTGGCAGGAATACTGGAATGAGTTGCCATTTCCTTCTGCAGGGGATCTTCCTGACCCAGGGATTGAACTCACATCGAACTCACATCTTCTGGATTGGCAAGCAGATTCTTTACCACTGAATCATCTGGGAATCCCTCTTACAAGACTCTTTTAACCCTGATAATTGGGGTTCCAGATATGTTTGTATTGTTATTGGTATCCTTGAACTGATTGAAATTCCTAGCAATATATTCTGCTCCTACTTGATAAATGCTGTGCTAATGTAACTGATGACCTTAAGGAGAAGAGGGATAAATCAGGTCTTTGAGGAAATGTCTCATAAGACAAGGCCCAGGGGCTACCTCAAGTTGGCTTTTGTTTTGTTAGTGCTATATAAAACTGTTATTCAGACTTTTAACTGCTCAGTTAAGAATTCTAAACTGGCTAAATTTGCAAACTCCCACTGTAAATAATAAATGTTTTGGTAAAATATTAGTAACATTCAAGACAGAATCTTATGATAAAAGTATTTTGGAACCTTTATCATTGATAGGCCAGATTATCTTCCCTACTTGGAATGTCTTAAAAAAAAATAATAATTTCACTCATTTATTTTTGGCTGTGCTGGGTCTTCCTTGCTGCACAGCTTTTCTCTAGTCGTGGCAAGGCTGTTGCAGTGTGAGGGCTTCTCACTGCGGTGGCTTCTCTTGTTGGGGAGCATGGGCTCTAGGGCACAAGGGCTCTGTAGCTGAGGTTCCTGGGCTCTAGAGACAGGCTCATACTTGCGGCGCGTGGGCTTAGTTGCTCCACACTGCATGTGGGATCGTCCTGGATCAGGGATTGAACCCTGTCTTCTGCATTGGGGGTGGATTCTTTACCACTGAGCCACCAGGGAATCTGCTGTCTTTGGCTTTTGTTCTTAAACTTTCTCTCTTCCTGGTCAATGGGTCCTGGCTGAAACTAGGGCAGGAGAGGTGGGTGCTTGTGTGACTCCTCTGGGGCCTGCACATTTCTGGTGGGGGGCTGAGCCTACAGGTTTTGCTGATTTCCTACTACCATGGATTCCTTCTTATCTCACCTCTGGACAGGGTCTTTGGCTTCCTTAAAACTCAAAGGTGCCCATCTGTGAAGACTTCTGGGCAAGAGGGGGATCATGGGCTGTATGTGCAGAGCGGAGGTTGGGAGGCGTCATGTTGAGTTCCAAAGAACAGTTCTGGAGCTGCAGTCTCCAGTCTGAGGCAGGAAAAACAGCTCCCCCGCCCTTGACTGCATCACCTGATTTCTGTATTATCTGAATTCTGATACAGGAGAGCTTGGTTAATACAGGTGGGTGGATGGGTAAGATTGAAGAGGAAGTTTTCAAAATGGCCAGACACGTAGAATCGCAGTGCGTTTGTGCCCTTTCTTGCTCTTTGGCAATTTGTTCACCCTCAGTTGTGTCCAACTCTTTGCGACCCTAGGGACTGTAGCCCACCAGGCCCCTCTGTCCATGGGATTCTCCAGGCAAGAACACTGGAGTGGGTTGCCATTTCCTTCTCCAAGGGATCTTCCCGATTTAGGAATCAAACTGATGTTCCTTGTGTCTTCTGCATTGCAGGCAGGCTTTCTTTCTTTCTTTTTATTTTTAATTTTTTTTTTTTTACCACTAGCACCACCTGGGAAGATTTAGCAATTTGTAGCTTCCCCAAAGGAAATGTCAGAAGCCAGCAACTGGTTGCTTCAGGAGAACACTTTAACAGTCTTACCAAAGCTACAGCCCCATGTGCTGTGGCAGGTTAAGTTCTGTTCTTGTTGACCCATCAGCTGAAGTTCTTCGACTTCCTGGTTGAAACCACAACCTAGAGAACTCAGACAGCCACACCGCAAGGACACAGAGTCTCTTGGAACTCAGACTTTCTAATGACATATCTTCTCGGCAGTGCCTGGAAATTAGGTGTCCTTGTTTGTTTTACTGGAGACAGCGGGACTCCCTCCAATTTTCCTCCTCCTTAGGATGGGAGTGATTTCTTCAGCACTTGCTTTTCCGCGCATAAGAAGCTTGGAGAAAGCAGCTATGGATTCTCTTTGGTTTTCTTTCTAGAAGCTTCCATCTTCCTAGTCAACAAGTCACATGATGTAAGTATACCTGGGGCAGGGCTGTCAGGGACTTGTGTGACTCTTCTGGGTTCTGCAGGTAACTGGCTTCACCCTGACTCCAGTGGCCGTGGTAATCTGGAGAGTGACACTCAGAGGCATGTGGAAAACCAGCTGCACTCTCAGCAGTCAGGGCACCCCCAGGGTCAGACACCTGTGCCTTTAACTCAGCGGAGTCTAGAATGTTTCAGGGAACCAGTTCCAGGCCTGGAGGATGTTCCTTTGCTCTGAAGTTTCCAGATAATCCAGGTCAGGGGCGGAGACTCTGTCCCATGAGACCCCAAGCAGACTTCAGAACCATGGACGTTTGTGTAAAAGGCAGGTGAGATTCAACTTGCAGTCTTTTTTCTGGGGTAAACTTTCTTCCTGAGTTAATCTCAGAGAAAGAGCACCTTGATTGACTTCTTCCGTGGAATCGAGTCTCTAACACTAGAAACTGGGATGTGCGGCTTTAGTGAAGAAAGTTTTTCTCCCTATAAGGCTGGGGGCAGTGGGGTAGAGTCATGAAGCGTAGGGACTTTGGGGCTGGGTTCCTGGCCTGGCTTTGTCACTTAACAGCTGTGTGGCAGTGGGCAAGTTCCTGAACCCCTCTGTGCTGATTTCCTCATCTGTTAAGGGGGGAAAGTAAAGCTGTACAATGACCTCACAGGTCTTAGCGGAACGCGGAAATGAGTTAGCGTGCATGAGGCACTCAGAACAGTGCCTGGGATGCAGTTAAGTGCTATATGAGATTTTGTTGTTATTTCACTTTGAAACCAGAGGAGAACCTAAAGTAAAAGGTGTCATGTTCGGTAGCCTGGAGCAGTGTCTTGGCCTGGGAAGCGGGAGACACGGTCTCTCTGATCCGGCTTCCCACGGAGTAATGGGGTGACCCTGAACCACTCAGAATTTCAGTCCCTTCACTGAAAATGAGGTGAGATAACCCAAGTGTCCATCCATAGACGGACAGATAGAAAGTCACACACACATGCGATGGACTGCTATTCAGCCAGAAGCAGTGATGAAGTTCTGACACAGGCTACAACACGGATGAAACTTGAAGACATTATGTTAAGTTAAATGCACCAGACACAAAAAGACAAGTATTACACGATTTCACTGAATATCTAGAAAGGCAAATTCAGAGATAGAAAGTAGAACTAACATGATCAGGGGCAAAGCTGAACAGGAAGTATTATTATTATTTATTAATATTAATAATAATTTAATTAATATTAAATACTAATAATATTATTATTGCTCAATGGTTACAGTTTCGGGTGATGAATACGTTTCCGAAATGGATGATAGGGTTGATGATTCAACATTGTGAATGGACTCAATGCCACTGAACCGTACACTTAAAAACAGTTACAACAGCAAGCTTCATGTTATATATATTTTACCACAATTAAAAACAATCAAGCATAATGAGGAGAAGTCAAACACAGAGAGGGAGGAATAAGCTGACTTTGAAGGAGACAGACATGTGCTATATAAACTTTGAAACTTTTTAATAGTCTGTGAGGATATAAATATGGGTTACCAGGGAAAAAATGAGGTGCTGATGGCGTCAGCCCCCAAGTGCTTTCCAGCTACAGCCTGCTGTGAGGTAAGATCCCTTTTCTTCTCGCGTTTCGTGCCCTTGGTCTCCTTCAGGATGCGGCTCTGGGCCAGTCTTCCCAGGCCTGCCGCCTCCTTCTGGCTCTGCCCGCTGCATCCTTCCCAGGGGCCTGCTGCTCTGTAACTTGCTTTTATTTCTTTCACGTGTCTGTGGCTGTCTACCACCTATATTGTTCTCCCCTCAATAAGGAAGGACTGCGCCCTCTCCAGCTTTTGTGTTACCCCTCTGCGGCCCCAAATCCCTGACTCAGAATGAGTCAACAAAAGGGGTGCGTGCCTGAGGATGGTTCCTCCTTGCCACTAGGAACCAGAACTATGGAGGACCTGGTTCCATCATGTGTGACCTAGGTTTTACAAACTTTTTAAACTTCTACACTAACCTGTAACAAACACACCTTACTTTGTGACCTGGAGTGTATGCATGTGCACACACAAATATACATGTAAAGCTCATAAACGTTACCATTTATTATGCTTGGTCCAACCTTGAGATTTCTGATTGATTTGATTTCTGAAAGTGCTTGTAGATACACTGGTTTCGTAACTCCTGACTGGTTCATGCGAGGGTGTGTTCACCCCTGGGCACTAGGGGGAGCTGACACGCCAGAGTGCACAGATGAATAAAGCGAGCTGGAGGGCTCAGAGGAAGTGGAGACAACTGTCCCAGCCTTGGCGGGAACCTCAGGATGCCTACACATCCCTTAACAAGCACCCTCACAGAGGCACCAGCAGTGCTCTTTCAGGCTTTATTTAGTTGAACAAACATCTATTTTGTTGACTTAGCTGAATGAACTTAGTTCCTGGTCCCTGTCTCATGCGGGGTGCCATTTAAATGTGTTGAGTGGGAGAACATCCCTGGTGGTCCAGTGGTTAAGACTGCGCCTTCCAATGCAGGCGGTGTGGGTTTGATCCCTGGGTGGGGAGCTAAGATCCCACATGCCTCATTGCTAAAAAACCAAAACATAAAACAAGCTGTGTTGCAACAAATTTAATAAAGACTTTAAAAATGGTCCACATTAAAATATCTTTAAAAAAACGTGTTGTGTGCTGGTTGTTGGATTTTTGGCTTAGGATTCAGACCCCCCTTCCTGCTGGGGCAACACAGAGCTCCTCTCTTCCCTTTTTAAAAAAATAGTCTTATTTTTGGCTGTGCCAGGTCTTTGTTGCTGTACGGGCTTTTCTCTACTCGTAGAGAATGCGGGCTACTGTCTAGCTGCTGTGTACAGGCTTCTCATTGCAGTGGCTTTCCTTGGGGAATATGGGCGCCAGGGCATGTGGGCTTCAGGGGCTGCGGGTCTTGGTTTCTAGAGCGCAGGCTCAATTAGTTGTGTCAGAGGGGCTTGGTCACTCCACAGTATGCGCGATCTCCCTGGATCAAGGATCGAACCTGTGTCTCCTGCATTGGCAGGTGGATTCTTTACCTCTGAGCCACTGGGAAAGCCTCTCTCTTCCCTTGTTGCACAGCTGCCCTTCAGATGTGTCACTGAATGCCTTGCATGCACGCCGTGTAGAATCTGTCCCACTGAGCAGGTTCTAAACAGCACCACTGTAGCCTGTGCCAGGCACCCGCCTCAGCCTCAGCACATGAGGCTGGTTGTGCGTGCTGTTTTGATTGTGGGGAAAGTGAGGTCTCTAGAAAGGAGCTGCAGGAGCAGCAGAGCCTGGCGCTGGTGATCCCGGAGCCCATTCACAGAGAGCAATCTCCAAGCACGTCGGCTGCAGTGAGGACGCCTGGCCTGGCCTGGGCACCCCCCCTCCCTGACACGGATGCGAGCAGACACCCATCTCAGCTCCTGCACAACTTCCAAGTCTTCCTGAAGCCATGGGCCAACAGGCATTTCAGACTTCCTCCTGGAGCACCAGGAGCTTCAAGCCTCAGCTGGTTAACCTCATCATCTTCAGTGGCTCTCACCGTGTTCGACAGTTAACATAGTTCCTACTCTTGTTCTTCTGAGGTCAGGTGTGAGAAGCCATGTTAAGGTGATGACTGCTGTGTGCTGCAGTGGGACCAGGAATGCATGCTGCAGTATTTGAGTAGATTCAGTAGTGAGTAGACAGCTTATATCCAGAGTAAGCCAGAAGGATTACAATACCATTAAGGGATTCCTTTCATCTCATTAGCAAGCGGTAGAACTCTCCTCTCTGCCAACTGCCCCATCCCCAACCTTGACGTTCACACTCCCAGCATGGTACCACCAACGTCCACACTCTGTGTTATATATCAGGCTGGGGCCAGCTGTCGAAGGGTATTTTTTTTTTTTTAATTCTCTTGGAAAGTCAACTCTTTGCAACCCCATGGTCTATAGAGTCCATGGAATTCCCCAGGCCAGAATACTAGAGTGGGTAGCCTATCCCTTCTCCAGTGGATCTTCATGACCCAGGAAATGAACTGGGGTCTCCTGCATTGCAGGCAGATTCTTTACCAGCTGAGCTATCAGGGAAACCCAATCAAAGGGTATGGGTGATACCTTTTAGCGAGTGCCCAGAGACTGAGCTGGACTTATGTGGTAAGGCTGCCTCAGAGCAACTCCATGGACAAGAATTCAGAAATGATTATGGGGCTTTTCTCTGTTGGCCACAGGAAGTAGCCACAGCCTGGGGTGAAAATCAAGTTTGCCAGCTAAAGTGCTTAAGGGGACTCCAACATGACTCACGCCAGTCATCTCTGATTCTGCCAGAAGGAAGCCAGAGGCTGTGGAGATCAAACTCCTCCCCTGCTTTCTGGTGGAGGCTCTCCAGGAAGAACAGACTGGAGCCATCTAGTTGCTCCCTCAATTGTACCTCACCCGATCCTTCTCAAACGTTATTTACTATGGGGACTTCCCAGTGGTCCAGCGGTTGGGAGTCTGCCTTGCAGTGTGGGGGACATGGGTTTAGTCCCTGGTTGGGGATCTGGGATCCCACCTGTCATGAAGCAGCTGAGCTCGTGCGCCACAAATACTGAGCCCATGTGCTCCGAAGCTCGAGAGACACAACTAGAGTCTGCGTGCCACAAAGAAAGATCCTGCATGATGCAGTGAAGATCCTGTGTGCCACAACTGAGACTTGGTGTAGCCAAATAAATAAATATTAAGAAAAATATTTACTGCAAGCTCCCTGGTGGCTCAGACGGTAAAGAATCTGCCCGCAATACAGGAGACCTGGATTCGATCCCTGGGTCAGGAAGATGCCCTGGAGAGGAAAATGGCAACCCACTCCAGTATTCTTGCCTGGAGAATGGCATGGACAGAGGAGCCTGGTGGGCTACAGTCCATGAAGTTGTAAAGGGTCAGATGTGGTGGCGCAACGAATACTTTCGCACTTTACACAAGCTCCCAAGACTCTTTCATGACAACACTCTTCTCTTCCAGCTGCTTTTGGGCCCCTTTCCCACCTCACCAGGATTTTCAACAAGCTATCATTTTCTGTTCACTGCTGAGGTTCACAGTCACTGGATGCTCTGTGGCAGATAACTCTAGTTAGGAGCTCCCCTGTGGCGACAATCGTAGTGATAAAGGTATGCTAAGGACTTATGTAAGGCCTCTTCTGTAAAAACGTTCTGAAACATCAGCCTCAAGAGAAGATGTGATTGACTACTTCCACATTTTACCGCAGGTGTTTAAGGAGGGTAATGATAGTATATCTCTTAAGCAACCACCAAATCCTGGGCAGAACTATAATTGGGGGAGGATCTCACTATGAAAGATTTACTGCATTTTATGGTTCCAAATCCTTTATTTTTTTGTCTACAGCCAAACACTCTGACGTGGCTTTTCAGTTCTTCTCACAAAAGGTGGAACTTGCTTCCTCATCTCCTTGAACGTGAACTGGTCTTGTGACTTTCTGAGGCTGACAGAATGCCACAGAAATGATGACATGCCAGTTCTGAGCCTGGAGCCTCAGGAGCCTTGTCCACTTGTCCTTCCTGTGTCTTTGTTGCAGCCATGAGAACACGTTTGGGCTGTCCATGTGGCAGGGGGCATGTGGAACAGACCTGAGCTGCCTCAGCGGCCTGGCCAAAGCCAGCCTCAATCAGCTGACAGAAGTGGGTGAGACTGGCCAGGGCTGGCAGAACCACCCCAGTGACCACAGGGACACGTGGGCCATACCTGCTTATTGTTGCATGCCACTGAGGCGCTGAGAGCTGTGTGTTACACAGCACTATCGTGGCCATAGGTAACTGACACACCCACTTAGAAATCAAGAGTGGGATGCACCCCTGGAGAATTATAAAATGGGTTCCTGCAGATTGTTTCTTCACTTGCATTGATTACCCCAAAGCAGATGTCTTTCTCTGGTCTTCAATTCTAGATGGATTTAATATCTGGGTAGAAGCCAGCCACTGAGCACAAGTGAAAAGTCATTCTTCATTATCAGGCATCACATGAACAGAGGTGGAGAAGCAAAGACAAGAACAGTGACACCTATCTGTATTTTTGTAGACTTCGGATATGTGACTTCCCTACCCAGATGCGGTGGGATGTTTGTAGCAGTCAGTATTTCTCATGTTGGCATCCACATGTAGAGGTCAGTACCTGTACAGATGGTCGAAAAGTGATCTCTGTAAGACTTATGGGTGGGTAGTGGCAGAGCTTGGCTTCTGTAATGTCAGTGTAGATCAAAAGCACAGACACAAACCTGGCGAAGCAAATTCATAGTCCCAAATTCACTATGCTCTAGAGATTGTAGGATTATTGGCCTCCTGAGCTGGGGTCCCAAACTCTGACACATGAAGATAAATAGAAGTACTCTCTCCTACCTTTTAAAATATTACATAGACTAGAACACAAAGCAGGGTTTTTAAGACAGACACCAAGCTTCTTATACATATGGTCATATATTCTGACAATGACTGAATGAGGCATATAGAGGAACTTCATTAATATTCTTTGGTCATTCAAGGCCTGTCATCAGTCAATGTCAGCAAGTGTTCTTTCTGAAAGTGAGTCTTGTCTCTGAGAGATTAATTTATAGGTGGGGGAGCATATAAACAAGTTTCCCCCTTTCCCAATGAAACACTGACTTCTCCTCCCTCTTATTCATCTTGATTCAGTCTCTGACCCCAGGGCTATGGACATGCACGTCATGCCTTTAGACAGGGAAATCCCTCTAGTTGCTTCCCGGTCCCAAGGGCCCCAGCGGCCGTCACTCACAGATGCCTCTGTCTCTCCGACCTTGGCATAAGTGTCTAGATGACCACTGTCCTGGCTCTGTAAAGGGAAACCATTGTACGCCTCTGCCTGATGGTAGGGTAAGAACACAGAGATGGAATTCAGAGGTGGCAGCTGAGAGACGGCAACGTTGCACAACCGCTCCTCCCTGCCTCATTCCACTCCTTCCTGCTTCACTGGGGTTTCAGGAGGAGACCGTGACTTCTCAATGAGCATTCATGAGGGCACAAGCCAACACAAAGAGACACTCAGTGGGATTAGCATAAATAAAGGTTTCTTTCTCAGCGTTATGTGTGGGTTATTTTTTTCCTACAAGACTGCTGTAATTCAAGTAAAGTCTTCTGACCAATTTTAAATCCCAATTCTGGATGAACACAGGCTTTATAAACACTCAATATTATTATACAAGCTGTAGAAAGAAAGAGTTGCCACTAGATAATAGTGGCATAGCTTTGCAAAATTCCTTTTTAAATTGGGGAGCTAAACTTTCACACATGGAACAAGCTAACTTTAAGATTTAAATCACAGGAAAATGCAAACAAACAAAGGAAATCCCACAAAGATTAGAGAGTGCAGACATTTAGGGGTTCCATCCAGCAGGCACCTGTGGCTGAGATAAGGGAAAGTCCACTTATAACACTTCTTCCCTTGAGCAGTGGTTCTCAAAAGTGTGGTTTCCAGACCAGCAGTATTAGTATCACCTGGGAACTTGTTGGAAATGCCAGTTCCTGGGTCTCTTCCAAGACCTACTGAATCAGAAGCTCTGAGTAGGGCCCAACAGTCTGTGTTGTTACGATCCCTCCTGGGGATTCTGATGTGTGATCAAGTTTGAGAAATGCAAATTTGTAAGACACAATCAGTCTCACAAGATAGATAGGAAAGGGTTTTCCTTCCCAAAGAGATTGAGTCCTTAGTACCCAAAGACATCTCAGTAGTGGGTTACCTTCTCTCCTGTGCATCAAGGATGGTCTTGTACTGAGCATCCTTGGAAAACTAAGAAAGAGCCATTCAAATAGTCTCCTGTGTTCTGTGATTCAGCCCCCAATGACACTGTCCCTGTGTCCACACATCAGCTGCTAAGCCCTTTGGCTATAGCAACACCTACTTCCTGGTACCAATTTCAGTATCAATAAAGAAAACCTAAGTTATGCTGTGGTAACAAATTGCAGCCTAATGTCCCTAACTTAATGTCATCAAGATTTATTGTACTGTCCATAATACACCTGTAACACAGGTCAGCACTGGACCGCTACTCCCTGCAGTCCCTGGGGAAGCCAGGCTGATTTCCATCTGCACTTGATTCCATGACCACCATGACGGGGAAGAAGAACCTGAGGAACTGCACACTGGCTTTGAAAGCTCCCATCTGGAATGGACATGTCATGTCGTTTCCACTGATGTTTCATGGGCAAGGCAGGTCACTTGGTCATGCCTACCATCAAAAGCGGGAGGGCAGTACCCAGAAAAACAACTGGGGGAACTGGAAACAATCAATGACTCCTGTTGCAGGTTACATGCTTGGGTCACAATACTCACTGTGCGCAAAGCTGCATACCGACAGAAAAGAACTGGCAGGGGCCGCCTTCTGCTGCTGCTCCTGGTGCCGCTTGTGTGCTCGTTCTGTGCGGACGTGGCACCTCTTTTGTGAAGCGGCAGCTAGGAGACCCCAGTGCTCACCATGGTGGGCGAAAAGCCCAAGGAAGGAGTCAAGACTGAGGACAATGATCACATTAATTTGAAGGTGGTGGGGAAGGATGGTTCTGTGATGAGTTTAAGAGGCATACACCACTTAGTAAACTAATGAAAGCATACTATGAATGACAGGGCTTGTCAATGAGGCAGATCAGATTCCAGTCTGACAGGCAGTCAGTCAGTGAAAAGACACAACTGCACAGCTGGGGATGGAAGATGAAGATGCAATGGACGTATTCCAGTAGCAGACAGGAGGTGTCTACTAAAAAGGGAACCTGCTACTTTTCTCCAGAATTCTGTTCTCCCAGACCGAGAAGACATTCTCAATTAGAAAAACGCAGTTTGGTTCCACCACATCCTGACTACTACAGTAATAGTTTCTCTATCCTTTCATTTTCCCCTTCCTCAATCCTTTATTGTACATGAAGTAACTGGTGTATGTGCACAAGTATATTTCATTTTTTAACTAACTGGCCAATGGTATGTTTTGATCGACATAAAACGGAGACGGGATAGGGAAAAAGACTGATTCTGTGAAAATACCCCCTTTTCTCCATTAGTGGCATGCTCATCAGCTCTTATCTTTATATTCCAGGAAGTTATTTTGCTCTCACTGTTTAACAAAACAAAGAACAACATAAAAATTCTTGCCTACTTTGTTCGACTGGAGAATTTTAATGTTTTTCATTTATCATTGTAAAACCAAGGACAATTAACTTTTTTGTATGTAGCTGATACATGTAGGGCACTCTGTCTNGAAGTTATTTTGCTCTCACTGTTTAACAAAACAAAGAACAACATAAAAATTCTTGCCTACTTTGTTCGACTGGAGAATTTTAATGTTTTTCATTTATCATTGTAAAACCAAGGACAATTAACTTTTTTGTATGTAGCTGATACATGTAGGGCACTCTGTCTTTAAGCAAGGATAAATTACTCTAAAAGAAATGAATCCTAGATAGCTTTCGCTTCAAGTCAAGCATCTTGTTGTTTAAATAAACTCGTTTACAAAAAAAAAAAGGAACTGGCAGGGCCGAGTTCTTAGTCTTACATTCACTATCTCTTTGTTCCATTCCTACTGACCTTCAAAAAAATCAATATCTCTTTTTCCCCAAGAATATCTTAATTCGTAAAGTTTTTATTTTTTCATAAAAAATATTAAAGTTAATACACCCAAAGGAAAGTGCATAAATCATGAGTACACAGCCTGACGAATGATCATAAAGTAAACCTATCAGGTCAGCTACATAAGGCTAGGAGCAAGCTTGCTGTCAGGTGTGCCCAGACCCTCTCAGGCCTCTCCGTCCCTTTCCTAATGGGAACAACCTCCCCCCCCCCCCACCCCCGGACTTCCAACACTCATTCATTCAACTCGGATTTACCAGCCAGGGACTGGAGCTCTTCAATCCTGGCAGGTGTTACAAANTCAGGTGTGCCCAGACCCTCTCAGGCCTCTCCGTCCCTTTCCTAATGGGAACAACCTCCCCCCCCCCCCACCCCCGGACTTCCAACACTCATTCATTCAACTCGGATTTACCAGCCAGGGACTGGAGCTCTTCAATCCTGGCAGGTGTTACAAACCCAAGCTGGAAAGCTGATCTTATGAAGCTTCCTGTCAGAGGGCTGGCTTTTCTGGGGAGGGACACATTTCAGACAGGGTTTGGTGGCATGTGTTGGGGGAGAACTCTCTGAACCCCTTATTGATGAGTGTTGGCTTTATTACCTGTTTATTTAAGCACATTCAGCATTTCCTAAGAGAGCAGATGGAGTCAGAGCCAGAATTTCTTTGCTGCCTGATACATGAGAAGTAAGTGGCCCGCCCTGCTGGCACAAGGTCCCTGACAGCTAGCATTGAGCTGCCCCTGGAACCCCTGGGCAAAGCAGCTCCTGCCCACCCCCAGCTCAGGGGCTTTCTCTTCCTCCCTTTCACAGTGGTTCTAGGGCTGGGTTAACTGGATCTTTCCGAGTTGGGGAATGGGGAACAAATGTAAAACATATGTTTTCCCCCAGATATAAGAATGCCATTTGGTCTTAGGAATATTTTTTATGCAGCTTCTATTATCAGAAAGTTAGGGATACGGTGCCCATTCCCTTGTCTATGAAATCAATAGTCTTAATGGAGAGGCAGAGGGCAGCTGGTTTCCTAAAATGCCAGCCCTTCCCTAAATGTCCTCAAAATCAGGCTACACCAGTACTTTGCCTTCCAGCTTCTCTACAAAATCCTTGCCAGAATTCAGGCCAGGTTATCTCAGGGACACCATGACGAGTGCTGACTCACTTCATCTTTCACCCTTAAAGAGCTGATGTGACTTCCCACTCCTCCCCATAGGAAGTAGCCAGGCCTTTGAGGGAGAGGGAGGGCAGCAAGCCTGTGCAGCTCTGGAACATTGTGACCAGCGGTTCAGCCACATCCTTTCCACAAAATGCACTTTCAATGTATTTTTATGATCAGCTGGGGTCTAAATTATAGCCATGCTGAATAAGAAGAGAGCAAACATATGATTAGTAATTTCTGTATGGCAGAAAGCACCGAACAGTCTCTGGCTAAAGCCCAGGGCTCAACAAGAACTGTTCTTTCAGTAAAAAACAATATAGAAAATGGCCTTTATTCCAAAGTCAAAGCAACAGGCCATGACCCTCTCTTTCCTGTATGGTAATAGTCTTGCTTCACAAGGAAGTGGGGAAGGAAAGAAAAGAGGAAGTTAGGAAGATGCTCCAAGAGCTGTCTGCCTGCTTAACTTCCATCACTCACTCATGTACAGAGCCACCCCCTCCTCCTATACCATGAACACAGAAAACAGATCCTGGGCAGCCCTGATCCCTGGCCGTCTGGTAATGACTATTCCAGGAGATACAGAAACATCACTGAATGTGGAAAAATGCCACACAAAGACTACTCACCGAAGATAAATGATTCAATGTCAGGTTTCTTGTTTGGCTATAGCTCTCCCCATCCCACCTAACTTGTTTGGAAAAGAACATATGAATAGCATCTCATAATTCAGGAATGATAACATTCTCGGTGTGGACCAATGGCCACACTGGGAAACACCTGGGATGCTTGGTAACAGTGCAGATTCTCAGACCTTAAGAATTGGAATCCTCAGGGTGGGGCCCAGAATTTGCATTTTCATCAGCTCCTTCAGGAAATTCTTACGCATGCTGTGAACCGATTACACAAAAGCCTCAATAAAAATAAAACTGTCTCTTCTTGCAGCAGGCTCCCTGGACCCCAAAAGGATTTAAATCATTAGGATTTAAAGAAATGTTATTTCCTTTGAGGGGAAAAAAAAATAGCAGTTTTCTTACCTGATTCTATCTGCAAGAGCTGTTATATATCTGCAGTATTTCATTATTATTAATACAAAAGTCCGGGATAAAATTCTTCTCATTAGCGTACTGGTAACTTATGGGAAGGGTCCAGTACTTCATGTATTTTGGGGACTACTGCCAAGAGCAAGGCCTCCTCCCCCATAGTAAGTACAGGATTTAGTCCATTTAGTCATGATGGTGGAGGACAAGGGGTCAGTTTTGCTTTTTATTTCCAACACTACAGTCTCAAGTCTCCTGCTGCTTTCTACCTTTTGTCTTGGGGGAGGATTCTAGGTTAGCCTCCACATTTCTAGGGCAAGGATGTCCAGGGAATTGGCTCTCTGTCACTTAAAGGTTAAGCCTTCTCTTCACTTAAGCTGGACAATACACTGAGGAGTCTCCAGCCCTCTGTTGCCCTCACTTGGGGACTGTGCTCAAGTCTCCTGCCACAAATCCCTTTATGGAATGGTGCCTCCATAAATCACAGCTGTCCCAGTGGGGGAAGTCAGGCTGGTTTTATAGTGTGCCAAGATCCCAAGATAAAAAGCATTCTAAGTGCCCAGAACTAGCAGAGCAAACAAGGCACAAGCCAGCATATGTTACCCAGAGGTTAGCTCCATAAATATCTCCTTCCAGATACAACAAGCACTCATTTTCTTCTGCAAAACTCAGCCCAAGAAATCTGAAATGCAGCACACAGATGTAGGAATTCATTTTCTTATGCATGGAAGGTGAGTGCCTTCTGTTCTCAAATGAAACAAGGACAATTCTGAGGACTGCAAACCACCTGAGATACTTCCTTGCTCAAAAGGCGTGTCATGCTGTTAAGGGGCAGAAAACTCACAGCCCTACTTCTCCTCAAACACCAACTCTTCCACTTTAATTTATTGTCTTATTTCAGGTCTGAAGGAACTTGGGTTTGAATAACTATCTGAAATGAAATTTAGCACAGATCCCAGAGCAAGCAGATCCATCACGGGAGGGAAAGGGGTGCTCACGACTCCAAGTAGCTGTGCTGTCACTTTCCTGGTTCAGTGATGCGTCTCCAATACACCTGGGCTCTCACAAATGGCACCAGTTAAAGTTCACCACCAGCAACTGTGCCAAAACACAGTTGCATTTTGGCTGCCAAGCTTCTTCATTTCATATGAGAATCATTCCCTTCACCTTTTACAAAGTACCTGAAAACAGGTGCTGCTAAGCCAACAGCATGCTAGAATACAGTGTGTATAGTTTCATCTTTCCTTTCTCATCCCTGCAGGTTTCAACCAGTCACCCAGCAGCTGCCCCCAAAACTAGAGTCAAGGACCAGTGCTTCTGCACCGGACAAGAGTTAGCTTAGGAGTTAACTGTGAGGTTACCTGTCTGATGAATTGTCTGCCTAATTAGGTCTTAAGTCTGAGACTCCTGCTGTGCAACCTGAGTATATGAGCAGAGCTGGAGATGGAGTCATGCGCTTGGAGGCGTCTCCTTTTGCTGGAGCCTAAGACGAGTGGACGGGCAACTCACTCTCTGCCCATCAGCTTTCACTGCCACTGCTGTAAGTCAAAAGGATCAGGGCAGACAGCTGTCAGAAATGAAGCAGGGACAAGTAAAAGAGCTTAATGAAATTTTATTTTGAAAATATGGCAAGAGTCTAAGGCACTTCAAACATTTAAATACATGTAAGACCAAAGTAAATGTGACATGGGATAAAGGAATCCATAAATACGTGGAGAACTACACTGTTTCTCTAGAGGCCAATGGATAGCCAATTTCTCTAACACAATTCAACTTTCATCATTAGACACAGAATTGTGCAATTATTAATAAAAATACAGCAACATTACATGTCGTTCTTCATGTCTTCAGTTACTATGGAATATAAAAGTTCAAAATACTGTGTCAATTTTATATAGATATCCTTTGTATAAAATGTCATATAATACAGCCACCTAGATAAAACCAACTGAATAGACTTCCTTAAGTTTTTTACGTTTTGAGAGTTCCACCTTTTATTTTTAAAACCAGAAACCTACCAGTCCAGGCCCGATTCATTCATGATCAAAGTCATTTCAACTTCCTTATTTTAAAATAATAAAGTCAAAAGGAAAATCAACAAAACCATCCTGGAATGGAGCTTTCAAAGAGCTTTCCAATGGGTCCACATTTAGTAAATATAAATACTTGTGGAAAAGTTTTAAAAACACCATGCCAGTGAGAACTTGATACTTTGCAGCAGTGGTAGGGGTGTGGAGAGCAGGAACAGACGTAACAGAAGTTGCCCACTCAGATCAGGTTACAATTTCCTACAACTGTACATAACGGAGCAGAGACTCAACAGCAAGTGTGCCCTACATACAGGAAGATGGCCAGGAGGGAGGCGTGTGTGCCCAGCCAGAAATCTCTTGCTGGCTCAGCTCCCACCGGCAGCTCCAGCCTTCAGCCCCTGGTTTTCTGTATTCTGTTTGCTGGTGAGCACAGGCACAATTACATTCAGTATCTGTCAGCCCAACAGGAACAATTAGCAGCTTAGTGGTGGCATGTAAATGGACGGCTATTTGCACACAATCAGTCAAATGACCCTCGGTGGGTGGGACCAGGAGATGTCTTCCTTCCAAGTCTAGGGGTGCCCTAGAGATCAAGAAAGGAAAAAAAAAAAACAACTGGAGGTTAGTCAGTGACCTCAGGTTAGATGCGTCCTCTGTGACACAGGAACTCTGTGAGCACCACACATGAGCCAGAGCGAGGAGGGCTGAAACCCCATACACGGTCCTCCAGCGGGAGCCACTCTCAGGCCAGCGGGCTTGGCAGAGCCACCTCCAGCTGTCCTGGGAAGTCAGCTTCCTGCTGAGAGGGAATCCTGGGACCAAGGGCTGCTGCTCACTGTCAACTTTAAGAAAGATGCCAGGAAGGTGATGTGTATTCATGGGCTCAAGATGTGCCATTTGGATAACTCTGTCCAGAATAAACCCTTCCTGTGAGGGTGTGAGGACAAGCAAGCATCTAGCCTCAGCGGTGCTAACCATTAGCACTCCTGGCCCTCTGGGTGGGGCAAAAATGATGAATTCTTATACTCCAGACTCAAACTTTG
The DNA here is from genome assembly GCA_006410615.1 of Neotragus moschatus. Taxonomy (NCBI): domain Eukaryota; kingdom Metazoa; phylum Chordata; class Mammalia; order Artiodactyla; family Bovidae; genus Neotragus; species Neotragus moschatus. Next base: position 285,539 of record SJYA01001205.1, read on the forward strand.
GTTTTCAGAATCGTCATAAAACCTGCCATGTCCTGTCAGTTCCCCGAGGAAGGGGGCCGACTAGCCTGGTGGCTTGCAGCCTGTGTGCGAATGCCAAGTGCACAACACTGACCGGAGACTGGGCTTTGGCAAAGTTGACGTGGGCGTACAGCAGGACGGCAATGTCCTTGTGTCCAGCTTCCAGGGCTATTGAGAGTGCGGTGCTGCCATCCTGGAGACGAGAGGAAAACAAACCAGGTCGGGCTTCTCAAACTTCCAGGTAGCCAAAAGCTAACAGCACCAGTCCCTCTCAACTGGTAAGGCTCCCCAGTCCAGCTGTTTGTTCAGTTCTTCAGGAAACCTTCTGGACCTCTTAGGTGCCAAGCCTGAAGGATGTCGACAGAGGAACAACCCCTACCCTGGCCTCAGACAAGGATCAGCCTGTTGCCAGTGTCACCAACTCACAGTGGTCAGTGTGTGTGTCTGCACACAGGGGAGTCTCAACAAAAACAGGCTGCCCAGGAAGGGCTCTAATTCACCCATCTAGCCCACAGGTAGGGAGCAGAAGGCAAAGGCAGGGATAGAAACGTAACTTTTTTTCTTTTTATAATTACAAATGAGCCATCAAGCAGCGTGGTGTCTGTTCTGATGCCCTGCAATTTGCCAAGAATCTCTTAACTTTCCTCTTAGGGAAGGAGTGGGTCCTACAGCCCTAACCACCCTTCTAGAATGCTCCAAGTCACACCTACATTTAAGCACTGAATCCTGTTGCCTTGCAGGAATATATCTTATGGATATAGGAAACACTAAATATGGGAAAGAAAATTTTCAGTTAGGATTCCATTAAAATGCAGGAATTTCGATGGATATAAAGGTGTATCAAGACAAAAACAGTATACTGGGCATCAACTATACTTTAACCAAAAGTAATTAACAATAATAAAAAGGCAAAATATGGCACAACTTATTTTCTTTCTAGTCCTGGGATAAGGATTCCCTTTTGGTCACCAGTGGCAGGGAACAATCTGTGTGTGGTTTGAGCCTTAGGGTCCTCTCTCCCACTCTGAATTCTGGGAGTTACTTTTCTTCCAGAGGCCAGCTGGATACCTTCCTGCTCCTTGAAGGATAAGGAAGTAAACAGGGGACCAGGATTTCTGGAAGTCACTGTGGCTCGATGGCCTCTTGCTACGAGATCTACAAGCTGTTCTCTGCTGAGTAGAACTAAAAGCAAACAGAATCAAGGCACGTGAAACGCAGACTGCTCTTAAGGAAAGAGAAGCTGGAAGCTGGCCCTCCTCTGCAGCGGGTGTGAAGGGAGTCTGGTGCAACCGCAGCTCATGTGCTCCTGGGGAGGTCACTGCAATTGCAGACGCCAGGCAGTCCTTCTTGCCAGTGAATGCCTGTACGGACTGGCTCTTCCTGCTGGTGTGGGCCTACCAGGATCTCAAGTGTAGCGCAAAGGAGAATGTTTTCCCTCTAATATTTTAGTGTTTGGGGCCAGTGGAAGCCCTGGTTTCAACCTGTGCTCCAGAGAGAACTTTTAAAAACAGAACCAACCCAGCCAGTCCTCTGGGACCTTTGGCCCTCTGAATCTTGTCACCACCCAAATGTGAGTTCCTGTGCCATGACCTATTGGTTCTCCTCCTCTTTGGTCTGGAGNTAAGAAAGATGCCAGGAAGGTGATGTGTATTCATGGGCTCAAGATGTGCCATTTGGATAACTCTGTCCAGAATAAACCCTTCCTGTGAGGGTGTGAGGACAAGCAAGCATCTAGCCTCAGCGGTGCTAACCATTAGCACTCCTGGCCCTCTGGGTGGGGCAAAAATGATGAATTCTTATACTCCAGACTCAAACTTTGGTTTTCAGAATCGTCATAAAACCTGCCATGTCCTGTCAGTTCCCCGAGGAAGGGGGCCGACTAGCCTGGTGGCTTGCAGCCTGTGTGCGAATGCCAAGTGCACAACACTGACCGGAGACTGGGCTTTGGCAAAGTTGACGTGGGCGTACAGCAGGACGGCAATGTCCTTGTGTCCAGCTTCCAGGGCTATTGAGAGTGCGGTGCTGCCATCCTGGAGACGAGAGGAAAACAAACCAGGTCGGGCTTCTCAAACTTCCAGGTAGCCAAAAGCTAACAGCACCAGTCCCTCTCAACTGGTAAGGCTCCCCAGTCCAGCTGTTTGTTCAGTTCTTCAGGAAACCTTCTGGACCTCTTAGGTGCCAAGCCTGAAGGATGTCGACAGAGGAACAACCCCTACCCTGGCCTCAGACAAGGATCAGCCTGTTGCCAGTGTCACCAACTCACAGTGGTCAGTGTGTGTGTCTGCACACAGGGGAGTCTCAACAAAAACAGGCTGCCCAGGAAGGGCTCTAATTCACCCATCTAGCCCACAGGTAGGGAGCAGAAGGCAAAGGCAGGGATAGAAACGTAACTTTTTTTCTTTTTATAATTACAAATGAGCCATCAAGCAGCGTGGTGTCTGTTCTGATGCCCTGCAATTTGCCAAGAATCTCTTAACTTTCCTCTTAGGGAAGGAGTGGGTCCTACAGCCCTAACCACCCTTCTAGAATGCTCCAAGTCACACCTACATTTAAGCACTGAATCCTGTTGCCTTGCAGGAATATATCTTATGGATATAGGAAACACTAAATATGGGAAAGAAAATTTTCAGTTAGGATTCCATTAAAATGCAGGAATTTCGATGGATATAAAGGTGTATCAAGACAAAAACAGTATACTGGGCATCAACTATACTTTAACCAAAAGTAATTAACAATAATAAAAAGGCAAAATATGGCACAACTTATTTTCTTTCTAGTCCTGGGATAAGGATTCCCTTTTGGTCACCAGTGGCAGGGAACAATCTGTGTGTGGTTTGAGCCTTAGGGTCCTCTCTCCCACTCTGAATTCTGGGAGTTACTTTTCTTCCAGAGGCCAGCTGGATACCTTCCTGCTCCTTGAAGGATAAGGAAGTAAACAGGGGACCAGGATTTCTGGAAGTCACTGTGGCTCGATGGCCTCTTGCTACGAGATCTACAAGCTGTTCTCTGCTGAGTAGAACTAAAAGCAAACAGAATCAAGGCACGTGAAACGCAGACTGCTCTTAAGGAAAGAGAAGCTGGAAGCTGGCCCTCCTCTGCAGCGGGTGTGAAGGGAGTCTGGTGCAACCGCAGCTCATGTGCTCCTGGGGAGGTCACTGCAATTGCAGACGCCAGGCAGTCCTTCTTGCCAGTGAATGCCTGTACGGACTGGCTCTTCCTGCTGGTGTGGGCCTACCAGGATCTCAAGTGTAGCGCAAAGGAGAATGTTTTCCCTCTAATATTTTAGTGTTTGGGGCCAGTGGAAGCCCTGGTTTCAACCTGTGCTCCAGAGAGAACTTTTAAAAACAGAACCAACCCAGCCAGTCCTCTGGGACCTTTGGCCCTCTGAATCTTGTCACCACCCAAATGTGAGTTCCTGTGCCATGACCTATTGGTTCTCCTCCTCTTTGGTCTGGAGACACCCAGATCAGCAGCTTTCCTCAGAATTTTTTCCAGTTTTCCAGTCAAGGGGTTATCTGGGAATGGGAAAGTTTGGGAACTGGGAGAGGAAGGAGATGAGAGTGACAATGATGGGAACAGCCCAAGAAGGAGTGGGGAAATGTGCTGAAAACAAGCCAAGATAGTCCGGATCCCCTAGCTGATGAAAGGTCACAAATTATTCACTCAGATGGGCCCAGTGAAGTGTTTCCAAGTGGACCAGGGGCAGGGGGCGGGGCTGGTCCTCTTCCCTCAGGGCACCTGGGAGCTACCTACACCGAATTCGTTTCTGTACTGTGAATTTGTTTATCTCCCTTCAGTACACTGGTTCTCGTACATGCCTATTGCCTTCTTCCTTTTATAAATTTTGGAGTGAAGCCTATTTCTCTTTCTGCCCTTGGCTTCAGTTAATGGGAGTATTAGTTTGTACACAGAAGATGCTGCCAAGCTGGGCTGTGAAGGGAAGTGGCCTGGATGACAACGCAAATCCCTGAGGAGGATCAAGGAGGATTTGCTTTCTGCCCTGGTCAAGCAGCACTGCCTCTCCCCCAAGTCCCTGCATGTCGCTGGCCTGGAGTCCCCACCAGCGGAGACAGCTTACATTGTCTTCCAGGTGGCCGTTGCAGCCTGGCTGGGCCAGCAGCAGCTTGACGATCTCCACATGCCCGTGCTCACTAGCGCACATCAGGGCAGTGGAGCCCTCGTCATCCTGAATGTTGACATCAGCCCCGCAGGCCAGCAGGCCCTTCACCATGTCGATCCGCCCATGACTGACTGCCAGCATGAGGGCCGTCTGTCCTGCCTGTGAGGAGAAACGAAAGGGGACTTGAGAAGCACGTGGTGAGTTGGCAGGGTATCACCCACAGTGGGGCTGTGCTGGGGGAAGGGGAGCAGGGAGAATGATAATGGGAAAGCATCGAGAGGGAATTACTTGGGGCTGGGTGGTGGCAGTCATGGAGAAACCCACTTCTTGTGAGCTATGAGATGGTAAGTAAGACCCTAAAGTCATTAGTCAGTTTTCCCTTTGGCTTGGAGGATCTGTCTCATGATAGCAAGGAGCTGGAAAGTTCAGAAGATGGTCACAGGTCAACTGTGATCACATCTGGGTGAGAGGCCCTGTGCAGGCAGGAAGACACTGTGATCTGGAGACAGTCAGGGAACAGTGGCCACTGGGTAGATGGTGGGGACTCTCAGTCACTCACAGGCAGGCTGACCCACGATTCACGTGCACATGGCTTCAAATAGACGCAATGCAAGGCAGAGAAGGGAGAAGTTTCCACTGTGTGGTTAAGCTGGCGTTTCATGGGTGTGTTTGGTCATCAAGGACCACTGAGTAGTCACACAGACTGTGCTCAGTGGTTAGGAGCATGGCAGGGGCACTTGTGCAGGTCATAGCTAGCAGAGAATCTACCAATAAGTGCACTCACCTGGCTGGCTTTGGCGTTCACATCGCCACAGGCGAAGAGCTCTTCCACAACTTGCATGTCCTTCTCTGCTTCCACGGCAGCGAGGGCTGCCAGCATGATGGGGGTGTACCCTGCCTTATTCTGGTGATCCACGTTACACACGTCTGCAAAAACATGAGTCTCTTGAGGCAAGAGCCAGTCGTTTAACAGCATCAGTTGTCCTCCTAAACTGAAGGTGTGGAGTATGGGAGAGCCCAGTGAAATGGCCTCCAGCAGTCAAAGTCCCAGAGTGAGTCAGAAGGAAACGTGAGAGATGTTTTCATACCAAACCAAAGAAAAAGTTTTAAGTTCATGAGAAATGACAGTAAGCTTTCACAGCCCCTCTTGTTTGCAAATAGCCTAGAAGTCTGGGAGGCTGTTCCAAGTAATGGTTTTGCTTTGAAGAATACAATATAATGTGGGATCTATACATTAATCTCTCTCTAGAAAATCACCATTTTGGAGTGAAGAAGGTGATCAGAGCTACAAGGGAAAGAAGGATTTGTAGAGGCTTATGCAGGAACACTGAATATGATGTTCCCCACTCATAAACCACTGAGCTTGATACTCTCATGTGGGACCCTTCGAATTAGAATCCAATCACATGACACCCAGCTCTAAGAACTGTGGTCTGACAGCAACTTTAGTTAAATCCCTTACAAACTGTCAGGGTCTCCCAGACTCAATAAACCAGAGCTTTTCTAGTCCTGTAATTCTTAAGGAGTCTTCAGGGCCTAAATTAGGCTTCCCAGGTGGTAAAGAATCCATCTGTCAATGAAGGAGACGCAGGAGCTAGAGTTTGATCCCTGGGTCAGGAAGGTCCCCTGGAGGAAGAAATGGCAAACCACTCCAGTGTTCTTGCCTGGAAAAGTCCATGGACAGAGGACCCTGGAAGGCTACAGTTCACAGGGTTGCAAAGAGTCAGACATGACTAAGCATACACACACACGCACAGGGCCTAAATTATCCTGCAGGCATCCTTAAGTTCCTTCAGCACTTCCTAATAAAATGAAAGGAATGGAGAGTGCAAGCAAGAAACTTTTTATGTGAGACCAGATACAATTGAAGTGCTTAGGGTGTTTCTGTCATTGAGACTGAGAAGAGACTATACGGTGAAAACATTCTTGAGTTCTAAACAACTGCATACTAGGGACATAATGGTATTTACAATAGTGTGTATTTTTTAACAGAGGAAAGGAAAAAGAAAAGAAAAAAGCTGTCTGATGGAGAAGCGGGTGAACAGACACGTTCTTTGAGGCGCCTTACTATCCCTGATTTGGCTCTTTGCTGATGTTGCTAGTATCCTAGATTCACAAACATTCTTTATGGAGTCACAATCTCAGTCTATAAAGCTGAGCATTATAAAAAGTGAAATAAACCCAGAAAAGTGATTTAACCACAGCCATCCAACAATGGAACTAAAATAATTTAGTTTACCAAAATATTCTGCCCATGCAAAATTTCAAGGGCAGATTAAACTGTTACTTTCAGAAGCAATCCTGAAATCCTGTTCTTAGCTTTCCCGGATATTATCCAATTCTCTGTTTAAACAGTAACCTGTGCTGAGAGTATCATCAGCTCTGTTTATAGTCTGGAAAGTCTGAAGGGAAGGAGGCTTGGAATTCCTTCCTTTAAACTGGAAACAGTTTTATCCTAACATGGCCCCTAAACTAGGAACAATCAAACTTAGAAAAAAAGATAGATTTGTTTGGTCTCTTCTCTGCATTAATCTAATGTTCCCAAAACAAAGCAGAAAAAAACTAGGACAGTTGGGTCAAGAAGCAGAATGGGAAAACTGGAATTGCATTGCATATTCTAAATCAGATGTTCACATTGCGTTCTCACTCATCAGACTGAGGTACCATGGATTCTGTATCCATCAAATTAGAAGTAAAAATATGTATTTCAAAAAGAAATAAAGTGACTTGTAGACTCAAGGTATCAATAATAGGGCTGTTCCATTTGAACAAAAAGTTGAAAGCTCCCTATTTTTCAAGGAGACCCTTCTATGTAACACCCCCTCACTCCATGTTTAATACATCCATTGGCTATATTCTTGAATGGCGAGTTCTAATTACTAACAAACATTTTTCACTGTTCTTATTACTATGGTTCAGATACAAAAATAACACTTTCTTTTTTCAAAGCTGATTCCCCAGGAATAGGGTGCATTTTGGTGGGAACAGTGATGAGTCTACCACAATCTGTTGCAGCAGCTGTGCCTGGTCCCCACTGTGACTAACTGCATAGCTCTGCAAAGTGGCTGGAGAGGGGTCCCAGCCCAAGCACAGAGAGAGCAGCCCACAGACATGAAAGCTGTGGCTCTGGCCCCAGGAGCAGTGTTCTGCCTCTTGAGAATGAACCCAGCAAACCTACCTGAGTCAGCTCAGGCTGGGAATGTGAGTCATGTGTGTTACCAAGGATACATCTTGCTGAACTGCAGCACAAATATCCTCAATGGCACCTTCCAAAATAGATCTGGAATCTGCTTCAAGCCTCCCATGAACGACTCAAGAATGAGACTCTTACCGTCTCATGGGGAAAAGCAATGGAAAGGCTTTTAGAAGGGTCACAAAACAGGAATGGGTTGGCTAGCTCCTTTGAGATGAGTTACAACCTGAGTCTGTTGGAGGAGAGAAAGGGACTGCTAGCGTACCTGCATCCAAGAGCATCTTCACGATCTCGAAGTTGGAGTGGGACACGCTGTAATGCAGGGCAGTGTTGCCGTTGCCGTCTGCCATGTTGATGACGTGACGCAGGACTTCTGGGGAGATGGCCTCAAAGGCGGCTATGTAGTCCCCCACCATGGCCGGGACGGCCGACTTCTGGCTGGACACGCGGAACCACTCGTGCTGGAGGGTGTTCAGACAGAACCGCTGCCAAGACACCAAGCAGCTGGCCATTAGTAGTTCTATTTATAGACCTTTCTGGGACCTAGCTGAAAGCCCAGGAAATCAAGCCTTTTATAGTCAAAGTACATGCAGATAGAATCTGGTCTCAAAGAACAACTAATAAAACCCAGAGCCCTCAGAGAAGCCTCAAATTTGAAACTGAAGTATACCTTCTGATTTGTACACATGCACAGGTTCTAACTTCTATACCATCGTGCAAGAATTATACCAGGATCCTAAAATTCTGACTCTGCTAGCGATGAGCTGTTCAAAGCTGGAGAAGATACTTACTCTGTACCTCAGTTTCCTCATCTGCAAAATGGGGGTGATAAAAATACCTTTCCTTCACCATGTTTGTGATGACAAACGAGGTAATACATGTTAAGTCACTTAGGCCAGGGTCCATTTATTACTGAACTATTACTATTATGTAGGGAGGATGGCCTTGAAAATGATTGTCATAGTAATCAGGACAGGAGAAATCATTTGACACAATTAGTTCGCCTCCTTCCTGTCCTGTCCAACTTCAGCTCCTTCAACATCCATCTCCACAGCACTAGGCTGGAGACCATAACCATGCAGGCAACCTGATTCTTACTACATCCCAAATAAAAATGTTCAACCACGGAAAGAGAATAAAAAGCAAATTACTTTTTGCTGAAACAAATTACTTTTTCCCATCAGGATCATCTGCATCTGGTCACCAGCCCCACTTGCCTTCCCTTAGGCTGTGGACACATGAAGTTGGCATTTCATAGTTTGAGTCACTTGAATGAAAAGGGTCCTGACCAGGAAAGAATTCACCTAATTTCTCTTTTCATAGCACAGTACTTTAAACATGTATTTACTGAATTAATATTCAATTAACAAACAATGGACCAATCCTGGAGTGTGTGCTAAGAATATGCTTGACAACTGGCGCCCTAGAAATGTTAAGTCCTTCCTGAGGATCACACAACCTAGTATTATGGGTAGAGTCCCTGGTGGCTCAGTGGTAAAGAATCCACCTGCCAAAGCAGGAGACACAGCTTCAATCCTTGGGTCAGGAAGATTTCCTGGAGAAGGAAATGGCAACCCACTCCAGGGAAATCCCATGAACAGAGGAGCCTAGGGGGCTATAACCCATGGGGTCACAAGAGTCTGACAAGACTTAGTGACTAAACAGCAATAACAGTGGGAAAGGTAAAAGTATATAACAGCTATAAAATCTGGGGTGTGAAAGCATCAGTTTTAAGTTCAGGCTAAACCTAGTGGGAAATANTGAACAGAGGAGCCTAGGGGGCTATAACCCATGGGGTCACAAGAGTCTGACAAGACTTAGTGACTAAACAGCAATAACAGTGGGAAAGGTAAAAGTATATAACAGCTATAAAATCTGGGGTGTGAAAGCATCAGTTTTAAGTTCAGGCTAAACCTAGTGGGAAATATTAACACTGCAGTGATCTTTCTTGGTTTTATTACTTGTGACCAAGATATAGACAGGCACTTAGTCTATCCTGATAAGAGTTCAACATGTACATAAATGTCCCCCTAGGCCAGGGACTTCATTTAGTATTTTCTTCTGTAAACATCACTGCTATGCTCCTTTTTCAGTACAATATTTGAAGGTCAAGATTCAGCTGGCTCTGATAAATTTAAGTTTCTAAAGCAATATAAACAGATGTGAAAAGACAGCATAATTAAAAAAAAATGACGCCATATAACAAGGTAATATGATTTAGCTGGGATAAGAAAACCATGGGATGAGAACTGAAGACAGGTATCATCCATTCCGAGCACTAACTAGCAGCTACTTATAATCTTTAGGGCCTTAGTTAAAGTGGGATAGACCAAGACAGAATGTCCTGGTGGGCACACGTACATCCTTCTCCTGTGCTAGCCATCACAAATTTTTCTTCAGATTGTGTTTGTTATATGAGGAAAACTATTTGCCTTTCCAGCATTAGGTATTTCCCTAAGTCTCTTCCATCTTAACATTTTGGTTTCATAACTCCACAACTTTATGAGACCTATGAATCAACTTTCTCATCAGCTTCAGACTTTGATTATTTGGCATAAAACTTCACATTAAATCTTCTACTAATATGCAAAGATTCAAATGAACATTACTATCTAGAATAACATGAAATGCTATACCTTCTCAATGCACTGAATTCAAGTGTCTACCAGAAGGCTGGTCTAAGCTATGACGTGAAATGAAGAAGTGAAGTTGCTCAGTCGTGTCCGACACTTTGTGACCCCATGCACTGTAGCCTACCAGGCTTCTCAGTCCATGGGATTTTCCAGGCAAGAGTACTGGAAAGGGTTGCCATTTCCTTCTCCAGGGGATCTTCCCAACCCAGGGATTGAACCCAGGTCTCCTGCATTGTAGGCAGACGCTTTACCCTCTGAGCCACCAGGGAAGCCCAACCTATGAAAGAAGCTGCAAATCTAAACATCCCTAGAGCAACTCAGCAGTGGCCACAGGACTGNCTGGGAGGGATTAGGGGCAGGAGGAGAAGGGGACGACAGAGGATGGGATGGCTGGATGGCATCACTGACGTGATGGACGTGAGTCTGAGTGAACTCCAGAAGTTGGTGATGGACAGGGAGGTCTGGCGTGCTGCAATTCATGGGGTCTCAAAGAGTCAGACACGACTGAGTGACTGAATTGAACTGATGTTATGCTATTCATGCTCCTTAAGGCAAAACTGTCTACCTCTTTGCCGCAGGCTTCTAAATCTCTCAAGCAGTGACAGGCCAACAAGTGAAGTTATTTCCAGGTTTAAAAATAGTGACTGCCTGCATTCCACATCAGAGCATAATACGCAGTTTCATAATTGGAAGGAATGCTGACCTCAGCTCAGATAGGTTTCTCTTAAAAACACAGGCTAACTTAAAAAATTCCAGGACTCTGCTCACTGGATCACAAGGTTCTGTAAGCAGCCGAACATGCAGAAAGATGACGAATGGCTGCAATTAGCCCTCCTTTCCATATGCAAGTATTTGCCTCGCAGATGCTCAGCCCCTCAAAAAAGTACAGACTGGAGAAAGGAGATCTGAAGTCAGGCCCGAGGGAGACATTCACAGGGTCGCCCGGTGCGCAGGGCAGTGACCAGGATGGTCACTCTGCCCACGCACTACGAACAGTCTGGTGGGGAAAGAGTGCAGGCAGCAACAGCCCAGGGGCAGCCTAGAGACAGGATCTGTAGGTCAGACTCACCATATCCTTGCTGGTCAAAGCTTTGGGGTCATTTATATTATTTTTCAGTAAGTTGCATGCAGACAACATCTTTTCACTTAATTCATATCTAGAAAGGGGGGAAAATAGAAGAAAGAGAGCTCAAGACTGACTACAGAAGGAAAGGCATCTTTACCTCAAATTTTATAACCCTTTACAAGACTAGGAGCCCCAAGTCAGCCCCAGCAGGTCGTGGTGATGCTAGGTGCCTGCCTGGGAGAGCCCAGATGCCCGAGGCCGGATGCTACACACAGAGCCAAGGCCTCCAGCCAGACCGCTGGCCTTATTTCATGAGGGTAGCTTTCAGTTTCACCACTTGGCTTGTGTGGCCTTATGGAGATTTTCCACTTCTTTGGTTCTCAGTTCTTAAACATATTTTTACTCTTGAGGGGTTGAGGAGATCTGAATTACCACACACCCATTATGCTGACCAGGAAACCACACATCTGAAATCACATTTGGTGACTCAGGAAGGGTTTGTTTAACCCACACGGAAACGTGAACTTAAAAGTCAGATGACATATGGTATATAAAGTATAGCTCAATAAACTTTTAGAACAAACAACAGATACCAAAATACTGAGCCATTTGAAAATACTTGAAGTATAAAGACACTTACCTTGTGTTAATGCAGTTGAATACTCATTTGCCAAATGAGTTTTCTGAAATGTTCTAGTTATACTTCACATGGTGAAAAAACATACTGAAATTTCCATCTGTTCTGCTCTCTCCTGTTCTATAAGCATCGATTCCATGTTTGCTAAGTCTTTAAAACTGGCTACACTTTTAGGACATGTTCTAGCCAACCAGAGTGTCTGATATTTCAGCTGCTGTTTATGACAGTCCCAAAGCCATTCTTATGGTGATCTCAATCACTCAATGAGCGACAAACTATGGGCATGTGACTGATCACATCATCTCTACAGTAAATGTGACCTTTGGTTGAGGCCAAAAACTGTTCCTCTCATATAATATCAGTATGGACCCACAATATCAGTAAAGACACCTGTATAAGGATAAATGGGTAATGGTAAAGTCTGAAACTTTAAAATGTGAAATATGTTGGTTACAAAAAATTCTAATATGCCTTTAAATATAAATGAGATTGTTAAAACAATGGAAGCTTTAGTGGCGCTTAAAAGTTACATGGATGGTGCCTCCACATAAAAGTTAGATATTAAACAGTTAAAGAAATAAAGGTGAACAGATACCAGGCCCTTCTCTTCGCTACCATAAGAGATCTAGCAGATTATTACTTTTGCACTTGTATCTACTAGCATCAGGACAAGAAGTACACACCGCAAGGACCAGGTAAAGTTTAGCCCTTTGTTGGAGACTGGAAAGACTGATCTATTAAGATTCAACCGCACAATCTGCACAACCAGACAATTCTACTGCCAAAGTACACCACACGTGGGGAGGGTGAGGGGAGGGGGAGGATGTACCACACCTCTCTCTGATTTCCACCTTCTCAGGTTCGCACTCTGGAACCTGCATTTCATCTTCCACCCTGGTGGACGTGAAACCTTCCACATTAACTTCGTGGTGGCCTTCTGCCATTCCCCGAGTGTCTTCATCCTCCTCTTCCTCCTCCTCTTCCTCGGGAGGATACTCAGGGACATCACACTCGTCATCTGACTCGGAAGAAGAGCTCTCATCTGAGCTGGAATCATCACTGGAAGTGGTTTCATACCTAGGTGGCAATTGGGAGTTCAGGAGATGCGAGGTGCNCGAGTGTCTTCATCCTCCTCTTCCTCCTCCTCTTCCTCGGGAGGATACTCAGGGACATCACACTCGTCATCTGACTCGGAAGAAGAGCTCTCATCTGAGCTGGAATCATCACTGGAAGTGGTTTCATACCTAGGTGGCAATTGGGAGTTCAGGAGATGCGAGGTGCGCCCATGAAGACCCAGTGACAGAAATGTTTATGAAGGGAAAGCTGCTAAATGACTCCAGAAATTTCACCAGTGGAGTTTGGAGTAAGGTCTACTTAGAAATCTGGTGGTTTTGAATGGGTTATCCCTTAAAAGGGATAACCAAGGTTGCTGAGCAGTATCAGATAACCACTTGTAGAAAATAATATGTATATATAATATAGCACCTCTAGCTTAGTGTAAATCAAAGGAAACTTATTTTATGGAAACCAATTCTGTGGTTGTTCATCTTTCCTGTTTCTTTCCCCTTTTCATTCTTCCTATTTTGTACCTTTAATTCTCCTATTGTCCAAGGTGAACAGACTATGTAAGTGACCAACAGTTCCTCTGGTACACACTCTCCAAACTGTGGGACACATTACCCAATAAAACGTTAATGACTTGGAAAGCGGACACCACTAAGTTAAACTGTTGTGGCACGCTTTACTATAAATATTATCTCAACTAACTCTGCATTATTGTTTCTTGTTGAGCCCATGTATGGATTAACAGGATTAAATGCTTTGATTCAATTGCAGGAGGACAAACAGGCTTGACTATTCACCTGGGCCAATTACAAGAGAAGGAATAAAACAACTAAAACACATTCCATTTAGAAAATGAAGAACTGATGGCATGGCGAGGTTACTCTTCGGGCGAGAGGCCCTACTATTTTGTTTGTANTAACAGGATTAAATGCTTTGATTCAATTGCAGGAGGACAAACAGGCTTGACTATTCACCTGGGCCAATTACAAGAGAAGGAATAAAACAACTAAAACACATTCCATTTAGAAAATGAAGAACTGATGGCATGGCGAGGTTACTCTTCGGGCGAGAGGCCCTACTATTTTGTTTGTAAGCCTGGAGAGCCAAGCTCAACAACCTGTTCTGAAGGAGTGGATGACTATCCCTGGCTCATGGAGCAACGCTCTCGGTCTTTGTCTGTTGCTCAGTCCTGCCACAGGTAAGTTACAAGCTGTCCAACAATGCAGGCAACCTGCTGCCTGCTGCTTTCCTTGAAGACCATTTGTTTCACATCAAAGGCGAGAGGATGTAAATTACTCAGCTTCATCAGGTATCCTTTCAAGAGCGAAATATCCTTACAGAGAGCAAGAAGAGAGAAGAGAGGCCCAAATGCACCTTTATGAGGAGCGAATCTTCTGTCACCCTATGCGGCAGCATCCTAGACTAGCACCTTTAAACAGGACTTGGGTAGGCAGGAGGCAAATGAAACAGACCACGTTATCAACACTAGTACCTCCATCTTTCCTTACCCTCCATTAATGCCGACAAACTGAAGATTCTTTTTTGCTCCATTTGAATCTTTGTTGGCATCTTTCTTCTTCATGATGGACTTCAGCGTATTTTCATTATTTGTACATACTGTGGAGAAGTGAATCATGGTGATCAAGATTAAATATAATTCATACCCATATAAGTAAGTCAATAGGTATTCTTTATGTACATTCATTTTTTATTTATGTAACTAGAGATCGTGGCATGTATATATGAGAAACTTGTCCAAATCCATTGGAAAATTGTGTGCATGCAAAGAAAATAATTCAAAGTTCCATTAATAACATTCTTTAAATGCAAAAAAAAAAAAATCCATTAGTCCTTCCAGACATAACAAAAATAGTGACAACTAGCATCTACATCAGGCTTTACTGTTTATAAAGTGATGTCATATCTCACTTGATCCTCAAAAACCATCTAGGCACTAAGATAGGCATTATTATTATTATTATTTTTTTTAGTTGAGATAAACCTAGAAAAATTTATACCTGCCAGACTGTGAAACAGTGAAATGCTGTTTAAAACACTTTTAATTTGCAATATCAGGTGAGTTTTCTTAAAGGGACCTCATTTCTTAAGGGGACTTTCTTTGTTAAGAGAGATTCTAGGCCTAATTCCTAACATCTGTGTGATAATTTTTCCAGGTCAGTTTATAAGAAACATGGGCATTAGACTGGAATGCTGACAACTCTGGTCCTATGGTGATGCTGAGAAGGGTTGTGAGTGAGGAAAGTTACCATAGAGGCCAGCGGCTATCTGGTCGTCCGTCAGGTTCATTGGAGACAGCATGCTCTCGTGGGTGGGGAAGGTATCCTGGCTGCCGATGGGCTTCCCTTCCATGGTCCCCACCTCCTGCAGGGATGTCTGTGAGTTTAATGGCCCTCCTGACCGAAGGCCTCCACATTTACAGGTGTACTCCAAATTACTGCCTGTGAGGAAAGAGAAGGATGTACAGATGTGTGATGCTAGGGCCAGATAAAATACGCTAAATAGTTTAAAAAAAAATTCTTGCAATTTATCATTTTCTCAAGCACTTTTCTGGTGTTTTCTTTCTGCATAATTAGCACTACTATCCAAGCCATCTAAAAATCAAACCCCCAAGGCCTTCTCGACTCTGACCTCTTCCCTTTGACCACATCCGGCTCGGTCCTAGCTCCACAGTGCCTCTCTTCTGTCTGTTCCGGCGCTGCCACCTTACCTTGCCCTGGACCACCAGTGTAGCATCCCGACTGTCCCTCCTCCTTCACATTTACCCCTCTCCCATACTGCTACAGAGGAGAATTCCCACTCAGCTCAAATCCCATCCTTATTCCAGCTCAAACGCAACTTGAAAATCTAAAACTCTCTACCACTCAGAAAACATAGTTCATGCTATCAGTACTTGGCCAGATATTCTAACATCTGCCACTTGGCACTAGCTTACCTCTCCAAGGTTATTTCCCACACCTGTGGTCTTTTTGGGGTGCATCCCAGCAGGTGGAACTCCTCCCAGTGTAGAAAGTGGGGCCTCCGCTTTTCTTACAAGCACACCTGCCTCAGTTTACTCTCTTCTGCCTGTTGCTGCTCCTTCCCTATCCTCCCTCACACGGACAACCCTCCCATTACTTTCTCTTCCAAGTCTTCCCTCATCTCCCCACTGGACACTAACTCTCCTTTCTCTGAACTCTCAAGGCCTGTCTTTAAGACTCTCCTATAAGATCTATAATACAAGGTACTAGCTGATTCCTTAGACTCCCTTCTTGTCTGTAAATATTTTAAGGGCCTACAAAACTAATCAACTTTGCTTCTCTCATTGCATCTTCTAGATTGCTTTTACTTATGTTAGGTACTTAATATCTGTTCACTGATGAAGCAGAAAAATTGGATTATTATGTAATTTATATATGTGTGTGTGTGTGTATATATATATATATATATATATGTATATGTATAGCACAGAATTTGTGGGCTTCCTAGCTGGTGGTAGTGGTAAAGAACCCGCCTGCCAATGCAGGAGACATAAGAAACACAGGTTTGATCCCGGGGTTGGGAAGATCCCCTGGTGGAGGAAATGGCACCCCACTCCAGTATTCTTGCCTAGAGAATTCCACGGACAGAAGAGCCTCGTGGGTTACAGTCCACCGGGTCGCAAAGGGTCAGACATGACTGAAGCGACTAAGCACACACACACATAGAATTTTCAGTGTGGCTGACACTTCTTAATTCTGTTCAACAGCAGCACAATGCTTCCTCCTTTAGTTCTGTAGGCACTGGGACTTCTCTGGTGCTTTCTTCACAAATCCACCTCCCAACTCAGCATGGACAGAGAATATTGAATGCAGCCCTTCAAATAATGTTCAACTGCCCCACGACCTGATGTGACCCCTGACAGAGAATAAGAAATGTCTCCAGTGCCTTTTCAGGCTCCAAAATCACTGTGAATGGTGACTGCAGCCATGAAATTAAAAGATGCTTGCTCCTTGGAAAGAAAGCTCTGACAAACCTAGATAGCATATTAAAAAGCAGAGACATCNCGCCTGACTCTCTGGTCTTCACCGCTGATGGCCTGTCAAACCCAGCGTTGCCAGAGAGCACCGTCCCCACTCCGATGGACCGCACCTTGGTGGAGCAGACGTCCTTGACCCGGCCTTCTCCCACAGCTACTGTCCGCATCTCCACAGTGTGGGTGCTGGTCTGCTTGTCCACAGTGCTAAAGGAAGTGTTGGTACAGGATTCTGTGAGAGTGGCCACCTCAGTGTTGGTGAACTGGCTCACCTGTTCTAGAACTGTGCTGGTGTGCTGGCTCACAGTCCGAGGCACTGCCATGACGGCAGCTTCCACCTGGCTGACAGCCTCTGTGTTCACGCTTCGTGAGGTGGATTCCTTTGGAGAGCAGACGGTCACATCAACAGAGCAATCTCCGCAGCCGATGGAGCGCACTTCTTTGAGATTTAGGTTGGTCCTGAGGAGTGCCAGGTCATTCACGGACTCCTCCGTGTTGCTGCCCGTTTCACAGACACTGATGTCCATACCTACGCTCTTATCACACGTTTCCACCGACCGCCCAACACGTCTGTCATGCATTTCCACCCTTTCCTTAACAATCCACCAATTCATGGGCAGCTCAGGCCCCACCTCTTTATTCTCATGATCGGGCTGGCAGGAGATGCCTACACTACTTGTCTGCACGCATGTCCCCACACATGTGTCAACCACATCCATGTGACTGCCAGCCATTTGGTCTCTGGTGGGCACCACCGCCTCCACCATCTTGCTGAAAACAAGTGGCTGGGCCATTATGGCTTTATCAGCCTTTTTCCTCGAGCCAGCAGCTTGTAGCTCTTGCTTGAGTTTAGTCATCTCCCGGTCATGGGTGGTTTCTTTAAGCTGTACTTCCAGGCGATAGATCTTATCCTTTAAGGCTTCTATGGTCTGCTGTTGCAGCTCAATTTCTTTGTCAGCTTCAGTAGTCACTCCAAGCATGGCTTCTGTCACACTGACCCCAGAATTCCTCATCTCAGTGACCATGCCTACAGCGGCATCCTTACAGGACCTGGCGCCCCTGTGGTACACGACAATGTTGTTCATGTCCTCATCGGCACCCACAGCCACAGACCGGAACTCTTGAGGCTGACACTCCCCATTCTCCCTGAGCTCTGAGGAGGCCTCATAGCTGCTGTCCTGGATCTTCTGCTCCAGGGCCTGCATGTCTGCTGTGAGCTGCCGGAATTCCTTTATCCTCTGGGTGCTCTGCTCCACGCTCTCCATTTCTTCCTCCTCGTA
Organism: Neotragus moschatus; assembly: GCA_006410615.1. Lineage (NCBI taxonomy): Eukaryota > Metazoa > Chordata > Mammalia > Artiodactyla > Bovidae > Neotragus > Neotragus moschatus. The sequence goes on from SJYA01001205.1 coordinate 303,563, forward strand.
GTCAATGTATAATTCCCCACCACTCCTCCGGGTCCTGGAGAGCTGTTCCAGCTGGGATGCATTCCCAGCACTATAGGACCGCTTTCTCACACCACAGACATCGTTCTGGGATGCCGCTCTTTGGTTTTTCAGCTGTGAAGCCAACTGTCTTTTCTCCTCTTGCAGGACAGAGATCTTCACCTGGAGCACGGGGATGGTTCGCACCTGCTCTTCTAGCTCCTTCAGGCGCTTCAGGGCAATGGCCATCTGCTCACGGATGTGCTGCAAGTGCATGGGGCTCACGTTGGTCACTGGAGTAGAGATCCCTGAGCTCAGGGGGCTGTGACGGATGGAGCTCCCCATGGAGGAGGTGGTGGCAGCAGGTGGGGCATAGCCACCGTAATCCCCATTGCCTTGGTATCCATTCTGAAGCTGGGGCATGGTGGGATTGTGGTTTCCAGAACCCAGAAAGGAGGAAAGGGAGCCGGTGGAGCCCATGCCTCCAAAACTGGCCAGCCTGGGCCTTCGGAACTCACCAGGTGCCACCTGCATGGTGACTCTCTCCTGCTCGAGTCTTCTCCGGGTCTCCATCAGTGTCTTGGTGACATGAAGGTTGTGCTTTGGGAGTTGTGGTGATGGTGGTGGCAGCTGTCGGCTTTCTGGGATGGTAAGAAAAGTGGGAGAGGTCTCCAGAGGGGCAGGTGGCTTTGAGATTGGGGTTGACGTAACTTGGCTTCGGGCTAGGAGGAATCTGGGGCACTGCCTGTTGTCATCACTGTTGGAGGATGAGAGGGATTCAGTGGAAGTCCACAAGCCGTGCTGGCCAGGAGCAGCCCTGGAGTCTGGGCATGGCCCAGATGGCTTCCGCCTCTTCTGGATGTTCACTTTCTTGATGGTGTTTCCTTTCTGTATGTCATCCACGTATTTGAGGAAATCTAAGTCTAGTTGGTAACCATAGGGAGTCTCCACAAAATAAGGATCTTTTTGTTCCCTGTCTTGTTCTCCATTCAGAATATCATCTGCTTTTCCTGAGAGAGAGAGAGAGAGGGGAGATTATTATATTGTGATTAACACACACAATGATAAAAACTAGTATTTGTGTATGTTGTAGCACAGTAAGCAAATACGATTTAAGAGCCGACAAATCTATGTTCTAATCCTGAATCTACAACTTAACAAATCGGTGTTAACAAACCTCTCAGAACTTCAGTTCACCTCTGAGTAAAAATGGAAATATAAGTATTTAAATCATAAGGCTGTTAAAAGAATGTAATGAGAAAATGATTTTTAAGAGCCAGGCACATAGTAAGTCCTTACCAAGTACTTGAGTTTTTAAAAGAAATTGAAGACTTGAAAGCATTTTCAAGTAGATAATTTCATTTTCTGTCTACAGTCCCTTGAAGTATAGCAGTCACTAAGACAGCTATTTTATAAAGTGTACTCCGAGGCAGAGAAAGTGAGAAGTCTTAAAATAACGGAACAAGTCAGTGGAGAGCCAGGAAGCCTGGACATAAGTTTGCCCACCTACTGCTCTTTTGGAAACTACACAGTCTTTCTAAACAGTGGCTGAGGTACCGCAGCGCCTGACCACCTCTACAGAATCACAATTTGCCTAGACACCTTCCTTGCAGAGAACGCTGGGGCACATGGGACACTGAGTGACTAACTCCAGCAGCAAGGGGACAAGAACAGTTTGTGGATAGACTTCAACTATATTTTGTGGTTTCCTATTTAAAAACAAAACAAACTCTGTCCCAACAGAGGAGGAGAAGTCGTTTTTTTTTTCCCCGCCTCTTTGACTTCTTCTGGACAAAACGGCCACTATTTCAAGAATACCTTGTTTTTTATTTGTGATGGATCCAAATAGATGGAAAGGGAGAATGAAATAAGGGCAAACTTATACTCCAAACACTGGATCATATGGCATTCAATAAATGCTACTTCTGGCTAAACCAAATGGTTAGAAAAGGAAATATGAAACTTTCAAGGCATAGATCTTGCTGCTGACCTGAGCTATGCATTTCAAACTGAAAACCAAAGTTGTTTTTATTTACATTGTAGGATTAAGCAATGTGTTTTCCTAGAGTCATGATAACAAGATTTGCATCTGAGTGTTATGGGAAGGATCCCAAAGTAGTGACTTAAAACGCAAGCCATCAGTACCCCTACCACTAGTGTTAGTTGCTCAGTGCTGTCTGACTGTTTGTGACCCCATGGATTGTAGCCCACCAAGCTCCTTTGTCCATGGAATTCTCCAGGCAAGAATACTGGAGTGGGTAGCCACTCCCTTCTCCAGGGGATATTCCTGACCCAGGGATCCAAGCCTGATCCCCTGCATCACAGGCAGATTCTTCACCTTCTGAGCCAGGAGGGAAGCCCTATGGCTACTCCTATCCTGGGCATAAAAGCCCACCTACCAGCTGTCAAGGCCCGGGTACCTGCAGCAATTTGGACTGCTGGTAGTGCTTCCCACACCCAACAGCGCCGAATGTGACACCCCACAGTGTGAATGCTCTGAACAAACCTTCTGCCTACATCTGCCCGCTTCCCTCTAAAATGTTGGAAAGAAAAGTACAAAAAAGAAAACTGCCAGAGACAGGAATAAAAAGTACCCTTTGTATCGTCATTTAAAACGCCATTAACTTGTTCTAGCTGTTAAAATTTCTGAGTAAGATTTCAATTCTAAGGCACGTGGATAATAATTCTATTGGAAAGAGGTGCTCAGCAGCAAACATTTTCTGACCTAAGGAAGGGTACGCTGACGGGAGCGCAGCGCCGGAAAACTTGTGCTCCAGCTAGGAGAACGTGTCTTCTTTCTTTCCTTTTTAACTCTGCAAGGACAACATGCTCACTCAAAGTATGCAGCCAGACCTGTTTCCAGTGCTGTCTGAAACTCCATGAGCAAAGAAAAACTGCAGGCTTGGGACAGGTAGATTCTAAGCTGGGCTGGCCCAGACCCTTGAGGCCACCGCTCCCTGCTGCCACCCGGCCACGGCCGGGGATTGAGCCCCGGGGGGAGCCCCTGCCGCACCCCCACCCGCCGGTCGCACACCTACCGGGCGCCCGCTGCGCTCTCGCTGGCTGGCCTGCGGCACTCCAGCTCGAGGGCCCAGGCCCTCCACCCTTCAGAGAAGGAGGGTGGACACCGGGAGACTCAGCGGCGGGCCGGGCACACACGCCATAGGCCGGGACCGCACCAATGAGCTCTCGGCGGCCCGGCGACCCCACCCCCGCACACTGAGCGGCTCTGGTTCGCACTGCAAGCAGGAAGCCCGGAGCTTTCGAGAACCTGTATTCCTCTAGCCAGTTCTGCCAAGAGTCAAAATAAAGCCGGCAGTTTAAACGTCTCCACAGAGAAACTCTGTCTCTGTCGCACCGGTCCCTTCCTCGTGAAAGAGTGTGTGTTCTGCTGTGGCAACTGGCAGCCTCGGCTCTGGGCCACCTGAACAAGTCAGGGCACAAAGGGCCCCACTGTTCACGGCGGGGTCTCAGCACCGCCCCCGCGCGCACTGGTTCCCAGCGCACGGCTCTGCACATCAGAGTTATCCTTGAACAGTGATCTCCACTGAGCCTTTGCAACGACTGAACATTTCTTTTAAAAACATTTTTTTAAAACCACCTCGCTTAAAAAAAAAAAACAACTATGCTGTACACACACATATAAATACAGTAACTAGTATAATACTGTAAAGCAACAATACTTCGATTTTAAAAAAACACGAAAAGGAATTTAAAAAAATGTTATGCACAAACCATATAAAGAAAAAGTCACTCATATCTCACCACCTAGTGGCAATTTTTAGTATTTTGGTATAACTCTTGTTTTTCTGTGTATGTCTTAACATAGCTAATTTTCCCACTTAAGCATTTTCCTTGCTGCTGCTGCTAAGTCGCTTCAGTCGTGTCCGACTCTTCGCGACCCCATGGACTGCAGCCTACCAGGCTCCTCCGCCTATGGGATTTTTCCAGGCAAGAGTACTGGAGTGGGGTGCCATTGCCTTCTCCGAAGCGTTTTCCTTAGGAAAGGTTAATTTTAGTTTATTACTTTTCAAAACTTTTAAAATGCATTAACGTCAAGGTTTAGAAAACAAAACATGTCACACTTTCCAGAGAAATTCAACCAACTTATCTTTAGTTATTTCTGAAGTTCAGGAAAGCTACAGGTCACACTGAATTATCCCCAGATGAACTTTGGACTTCTAAATCTGGGAACCAAGGGAGGTTAGAATTTAACCGTGTTGAGCTTGATTATTTCCTAATAGTGTTCGATTCAGATTCTCCTGAGGACTTGTAATCCAAATTTCATTCTCTAGCAACTATAAAGGAAGATATATATCTCAAGGTGTCATTTTTCCAAACAATTCTTCACAGTACAAATTATTCTACTGTTAAGTAAAGATACCTAGTGTCATGATTATTTTATTTTCTGCTTTCCAATCTACCTTTACATACATTAACACAAACAGGGCACTTACAGTGCCCTGATTTCCCAACTTTTTCATGTGTTTGTCTTGTCTCTCTGTACTAGACTGAGAGCAACAAATTTAATTTTTAAAAGCTCCTTCCTTGCTCTCCCTTGCAACCACACATGAATTAACAAGATGCTATGAATAAAGATGTTTCATATGTTTATTGAAGTAATAACTGAATATACAGTATAACCAAGATCTCTGAAAAACATTTAAATACTCTGTAGTCGCTTGTTCTATATTAGTGTTAAGGACATTTCTTATATGTTGCTGTTTCAGTATTTATCTTTAGGTTCTAGAATCATGGATGATTTTAATGTTTTTTTCATGGTTTAAAACATTTTTTACAGTATATAGGTATTTATCTTTTAAAAATATGATTACAAGTCACTGTTTTGAATATTGAAATAGTACATTGGAATGTATTGGAATGTATTGAAATAAACTCCAAGATAGCTCATATGGCAGAGGAATGTATGGGGAGGAATGTATGGGGCAGTCATAGCAAAGATAACTAAATGTTCCTCAGCATGTGCTACCTCCTCCTTCCACATGAACCGGACTCCCTTTGTTTAACTGGGCAAATATAAACACAGTATTTCACCAGCTTCTTTCGCTGTTAGTATGTCCATAAGCAGATATGTCATGCAACAATCCCCAGACGCCTCCCTTACAAGACACAGGACTAGTTCTTTGACATCCTTTCTCTTTGTTTCTTCTTCTGTCCTGCTGTCTGGAATGCAGATGTAATGACTGGAACAGTAGCTGCTATTTTGAGATCACACTGAGGGATGGAGGAACAAGGTGCTTGAAGGAACCTGGGTCTATAAGAGCTTTGTGGATCAGAGCACTATACTACTCCTAGAAAACTTACCTCCCTCTACACATTTATGTGAATTTATATTTAATTTTGTTTAGCTATTGTTTGCTTGGAGTTCCTGTTACTGAGAGCTAAACTGAACTCTAATGGATACAGTACCTTTTGACCAGTGTTGTCTTCTCTCCCTCACAAAAAGAAAAAAAAAGAAAAAAGAAAATTAGGACCAGATCTTGAAAAGAAAAATGTTTAATAATAAACTGGGGAGATGTTACATTAAAACATTTTCATCACAAAAAAATTAATAAATTCAAGAATAATTAAGGAAGCATAAAAACAACGTGAAAAAAAGGTCTCTAAATGGGTTATTAAGGAGACTGCTAACTGCCTAAAAAGCCCTTTTGGACTAACAGAGCTTATATGAAGCCAGAAACCACTGGCTGTTATCTGCAACTGGAATCCGGAAAGTAACAGCTTCCAGTTAAACAGTCTGGAATCAGAGGGGTGTCCCTGGTGTTTACAAGAATTTTCTGAATGTCTGGAAATCCAGAGGTAGAGACTGTTCCTGGCACCACCTCTACCTTCATTATATAGCATTTATTGAAAGCTTAATTGGGTGCAGAAAATGGTCCTATTCAGTGGAAAGAGTAGGAGGAAGGATTTATAAGAAATAAAAGGAGGTACAGTCTAGATGTGAGATAAATGCCAAACACCTGAAACATAACACTAAGTTAGGTCAGTTACAAAAGTATATTATCAACAAGAACAATCTGATGATATATGAAAAAACGATCAATACTGGAGTTAACCAGGAGATGAGTTCTGAAGACAAGGTTAGTGATGACGGAGTAAAATAGAAAGAGGGGTTGATGAGCCAGGTAAGAGCCTAGTAGTGCAAGGAAAGAGGAGGCTAGAAGAGAGGAAGGTGACCTAGTACAGAAGGGGATACTGTACTGGGTCCTGGAGCAGGGGAATCTCATCACTTAGAGATCACACACCAGGCCATGTGCTAGGGACTGAAACGATCAACAAGGAGTGTCTTCACAGCTTTGTGAGGATTAGACCGAGGTGGGGAAAGAGATTAAATTCCAGGGGACCAGTTAAAATGTTATAGTACCCAAATGTCATGTGAGAACCAAATAAAATGACACATATATGTTTAGCTTATACGTATAGCTAATGCTGCTGCGTCGCTTCAGCTGTGTCCGACTCTGTGCGACCATAGACAGCAGCCCACCAGGCTCCCCCGTCCCTGGGATTCTCCAGGCAAGAACACTGGAGTGGGTTGCCATTTCCTTCTCTGATTCTCAAAAGACAATTTTAGTTTTAGTAACACCTCTCTCTCTCCCTCCCCCTTTCCTGCCCTTTCCTCTTATTACTATCTTCCAAGTACTGTTATAGGAGCCGGGGGACACCAAGTGAACAAAGGAGACAGGGCCCCCATTCTCACAATGCTCACAGTCCAGTGTGGGGGCCAGGGGGTGGGTGCTCAGGAGAGTGTGTGGAAAAAGAAATAAAAGCCAAGGCAGAAGCAAAGCAAAGAGGCAGAACCACCACAATGTACGTTTGTTGTCAGCCTAAGTGGATGGGCTTATAATAGTGCTCTATGTGGCTTTTCAGGGTTGACCTCCTTCCTAGACACCAAAAGTCAGAGTCCCTCTTCCATCTTCTATCCCCTAACCCAGTTTGTACAGTTTGCAGATCCCCAAGTATTCAGAGAAAAGCTGAAAACAGCAAAGTGATGGTAATTCTACTCCTTATTTATATATTCACCAGCTGTAAAACTAGTGCTCTGTGTCAGAGCTAGTGCACAGACTCAAGAACAGTTCAAAATGTTCCTTGCAATTTTTCTGCATTAACAAAGTGAAATGGAGATATGGCTATTTCAAAAGTCATCATTTAGATTCATGAAGTATTATATGGTTTCAACTTTTCAAAGAAGCTAAACTTAATGTCCAAATAATATTTGGTTTGGGAAGACATAAAAAGTAATGTAGTGGCCAGGAGGTAGAAGACTAGAAAGTAAGAAACTAGTCTGGGAGTACTAACCTGCTAGTGGTGTTTCTTAACTGGGGGTGATTTTGCCACCCTGGGAGATATGTGGCAAACACTAGAGACAATTTTGCTTGTCACACCTAGAAGATGGAGTGCTGCTGGCATCTAGTGGGTAGAGGCCAGGATGCTGCTAACATTGTAGGACGCTCAGGACTGTCCTACCTTCCTCTACAAAGAATTACCCGGTCCAAAAGGTCAGTACAGTCAGCCCTCTGAATTTGTGGATACGAAACCTATAGATAGAGCCTGTCAACTGTGCTATGTCATTTTATATAAGGGACTGGAGCACCAATGGTTTTGCTGTCGCTGAGGGTCCTGGAATCAATCTCCTGAAAATACTGAGGGCAGACTGTGGTGTTGAAGCTGAGAGTGCTTGAACTAAAGACAGTGAGCAAAACATTCACATATAGCAACTGAAAATTTGACTATGTAAGCTGTGTTCTTCAAGTCTTCCATTTTTCAGCAGGACCACAGCATCATGCTTAAGTGACAGGGTAATAAAAATGCCAATTTTGAGCCAGAAACCAGTAAATACTTTTCTATACACCCTACCACAGTGAGCCATTCTTTACTCTGAGTAAAAAGCACTGGAGGTTTACGAAATAATATGTCCTAGTGGACTTTTAAATGGGCAAAACTTTGATATTATTACTTTATCTATTAATTAGGATACAAAGACTTCTTTGTCCTGGTTTCACCACTGCATACTCTAGGCCCAATTACTGACTAGTGGTGCCATGAGAAATAATTGCACCCATGTGCCAACACTCTTTTATGTTTTTCTTCAGCAGATATTCTACCTGACTATTGAAACTGAAGAACTCTGCTAATTCCTATTACTGTATTGTCCCCTCTCACATGAAGCATGAAGATTTTTGCTTAAAGAGCTGAGTCAGTCCCCAAGAAGCACATAATTAAACACAGATTCCCATACTTAAAAGCAGCAGAGTGCAAGCATCCTGCTGTTTAAAGCAGTCAAAAAGATTCAACATCAGCTGAGGCTGAGAGGCAGGGAAGAAAAGCAGCAGGATCAACTCTGAGATGAACTGATGGGAGAGAAGTTCTCATGGAGTTAATTACTCAGAGTATGAAAGTAATCGAGTTAGCAAGTCAACTCTCCCCGGCATGGAGCAGGGGACAAAGAAGACAATGATGTGGAACAGGTCCTTCTAGACAGGTTTAACAGGAAAGTTCTGATGACACTGTTCGAATTAGGACTGAGACCCAAGGAGCTTCTCACACCAAAGTCTATGGGAAACCCTATTTGTTACAGAATACACAATGAAAAGCATAACAATGTAAGGGTTCCTTCTGTTTTTTTCCAAGAGTGTGTGGCAAATGAGATTTTTCTCTTGCTCTTCCAATTACCAAAGAATTGTTTTTCTATCTGCCTTTTTCCCTTATCCATCCAATCATTCATTCAAATGATAAGCACCTATTAGAAGTCAGGGCAGGTTCTATAAAGCCTGAATTCCTATTCTGTGAAGTTTATATTACCTACTTGATTTCACCTAGACTTCTTTTCGGGTTGCAGCTGCTTTAAACGGCTACCCAAATATGCTTTGTTCAAATAAAATGACAACATGAAGGAAAGCAAAAGTGGCTGCCAGAAGTTCATGGGAAATACCAGCTCAACATAACTCAGTTTTACAGGCTTGGTTTGTTTATATGACTAGGTTATAATGTGCTGTTGCTTCTTATATCTGGAACTCTTCATTACTGCTTGTGGTTTCTTCCCCTGAATCTTCAGCTCTCCTCTCATAGCTGTNATGGGAAATACCAGCTCAACATAACTCAGTTTTACAGGCTTGGTTTGTTTATATGACTAGGTTATAATGTGCTGTTGCTTCTTATATCTGGAACTCTTCATTACTGCTTGTGGTTTCTTCCCCTGAATCTTCAGCTCTCCTCTCATAGCTGTTCTTATCTCTGTGTTTGTAACCTGTGCCCACACACATTCCACTGACTCCCGTCACTGCTCCTTTTCATCCTCGTCCCACACTCCAGGTCTACCTGTCCCCACACCCCACAGACGGAATGCTGACCTAGGAAAGCTGCAATTGTCAGGCTGAAAGATGGGTTTATTCTTTCACTCAGTAAGTATTTATTAAGAACCTACCATGCAGCAAACACTGCTAGGAGTAAATCAAAAGGGACAGAGAGCCTACCTGGATAGAACTTGTGAACTCCAGGAAACAAAGGATGCATAAGAAACGAACAACTGTGAAAAGTGCTGTGAGACTAAAAGCCAGGAGGTATGTGAGGACAGAGCAGGAACCCCCACCTGGGCTGGGAATAGAGAGTGTTCTGCCAGGCTGCTGTATTTGAGGGGTCCACTGGGCTAAGTGTGTGTGTGTTTGTGGGGGTTGGAGGATATTTGGCAGGGAGACCAAGATGTGAGAAATTCTAGGTGGAGAAAACAGCGTATGTGAAACCTGCCACTTTTAGGAATTGAGAACAGCTTTGCATGATAAGCAGAAAACGAAGTGAGGCAGAGAGGGGACCAAGCTCCCGTCACACAGGCTGCTGTGAGTCAGGTTTGTGGTTGTCAAGTGCATCAGGGAGCTAATGAACACAGGAGTGAAACGGTGAGATTTGTATCTTAGCAAGACTGCTCTGGCTAGATGCTGGAGTATGTATTAAAATTCTCTTCAGCAATCTTCATTAAGTTTCCACAGACTGTTCAAGTCCCTATGAATTTTTCTTGTGGTACCACAAATTCCTTTGCACTGTGTGAGTTTTAGTTACTGAACTAGGTAATAAATGTTAGCCTTAGTGTTAAAACAACAAGAACTTAAAAGCTTGTCTGCATTTGGGGGCAGTCTGTGGCCCACATCTTCCCCCTAAGCTGTTCAGGAGGAAACTGAGAAGGCCTGACGTATCTCAACTCCTCTGGGCAGAGCTGCAGACAGGGATTGGGTTTTTGTGTTCATCCTCTGGGGCTCTATCCTTGACCTCATTCTGCTAATAAGAAAGAAAATATTTTCTTTAAACCAACGGATGACTCACTGTAGAGGAAAATGATGGGATTTCCTTTTCAGAAGGCGATTTAAGTACAATAAGTCTAATCTGGGAGGGACGGGGTGGCATGAGTGAGGGCAGGGAGACAGAAGAGAGGACATTTTAGGGAAGGCAGGCCCTGACTGAGCTTGTTGAGATGCAGAGCACAGACTTGCTCCAAATTTGAAACTAGAATGGGCACAGCAGGGGCTGAAGATGTCTGTGAAGCAAAGCTGGCTGACCCTGGCAGCCAGCAAGTGCCTGGGTCCGCAAGTGTCCAAGCGGAGGAGAGAGGGACAGATGGGCGGCACGCTAGTGTCAACCTGCAGTGCTCCCAGCTTCAGCCCCTGATCCTCTACCCACGCTGATCAGGGGCTGAGTTACCAAAGGCTAGTGAATGCGGTCTGGGAGAACGTAAGCAATACATCCTGAAAATTCAAGACTTCTACCCACCACAAGGTCTCTGACAAGCTGAATTAATTTCAGATCAGCTGACCTCAAACCACTTGAGTGCTCTCTCTGCCTGCCTGACAAGGATCTTACTGCAGGGGACCCCTATTGTTTGAACTCAGACAGCAGGTTCTACCTACTCCTTGTTTATCTCAGTTGTCAGCACACATCAGATTAGCTATTTAAAAAGAGTGTCAGGGGTCTAGTTAGCTCCAACTCACTTTGGGGTTCCACTGTCCAAACCTGGGATAATTTGGGCATCAAAATAATAGGATTAATGATAGCAGCAGATGACAGTCCACTGAATAATTCAGGTATCTATGAGTCCATAATGCTATAAGAAATATATAACAATGTTCCAACTTATAGTTCAATAAATAAAGAGTTATGAAAACAGTAAATCACCATTTAACAACCATTGTAATAGTAGGTGACTCAAGTAGGAATCATCAACGGATGCTGAATCTATGTAGAGACTTCCTACTGAAGAACAGGAATTTTGGCCTCAGGATGCCTTGCACAAAACAGCTTTCAGTCACTAAGGAGAAAATGGTGGTACTGTGGAGCAGAAAGCTGATCAAGAACCACGTGGACTAGGTGATAAAGGCTACAATCACAAGTCCCCGAGGCCCTGCTCTGAGAAAGCACAGGATCAGTCCTCCTGGGTTTCTGCTTGGAAGGTATGGCCTAAATCTGGACATGTCAACAGATTTACCTGAAAGACATCCCACAAAAGGACAGGTCTCTCTCTATCTTTCTTTAGGCCATGCCACACAGCTTGCAGGATCTTAGTTTCCCAATTGGGAACTGAAATCAGGACTCTGGTAGTGGAAACATGTAGTCCTAACCACTGAACTGCCAGGGAATTCCCAAGTCTCTCCTTTTAAAACTGTCAAGGTCATCAAAGAAAGGCTAAGAGCTATTTCAGATGGAAGGAGATTAAAGAGATATGACAAAAGCATGTCTTTACATATATGCCCACAAATACAAATACATGTATACATACAGAAAGAGACAAAGCAAATGTGGCAAAATATTAATCACTTGAGAATCTGAATGTAGGTGAAGGAGGCAAGAGAGTTTTTTAATGAATTTTCTCTAAGTTGAAGTTATTTCGAAACAAATTACATAAATGTAGATGATGATAACCTTTCTTTACTTGTGCCTCCAATGTCTCTGGAGCACGTGAGAGCAGTCAGCCCGTCACCGGGGAGCACAGCCGACACTCTGCTGCTGCTCATATGCAAATAGAGCAGTCTGTTTTTTATCAAGACTAATGTCTCCATGCTCCTATATTACATATTCTTTGAGGAATTTTACATTTGTTTGAGGTATCCCTGGAAACTTGCAGAGACTTCTCAAATATTAATCTTGCAGATTGGTTGCCAGGAGCCCCATTACAGAAAATAAAGTTTCGAAGTTCATTTCTGTCACATTAAAAGTCTTCAACAATTTGGCCCAATCCAGCACTTCGCAGTCCCCAATCCCTCTTCCTCCCAGAACCTCAACATACCAAGGCACTTTCAAGCCTCTCTGCCTTCGTCTACTCTGTTCCCTCTTCCGAGCATGTCCTTCCCCAGCCTCTTGCACTGATCAAAACTGGGGCCCAACCCAAAATTTCCCATCATTTGTAGAGTCTTCTCTTATTCCTAATTGCTCTGTCCTGGGAAGAAATGGTCACCTTCTCCCCTCCATCCTCCTGGAACACTTTGTTAACACACTGACCTGTGCTATCAGGACCAGGCACATGCCTGTCTTACCCCACCAGACTGCAGGTGTGCCGGGGGACAGAAAGCAATTAATACTTATTTTTCTATCCCTCAAGGCCTAGCACAGTGCTTGGCACATAGCATGCTCAGTATTTGTTGAAATGAAAAGCCTCATGCCTAGGCATGTACCATTTAGTTAAGTCTGAGAGGAAGAGCTGTAGTGATTAAAATCAGATACTCTGGGATCAGAATGCCTGGGTTTGAATCATGGCGCTGCCACTTTCTGTTGGCAAGTTAGATTCTACTCCAACTGTATAACTGGGAAAATAATAGACCTGCTTCACAGTGTTATTGTGGAGCACTCAAAGCTAGGTCTGTGGTCTGCTATTATTATTTACTATTATTGGATCACCTTCCATTGCTTGGTGAAGCATACACACCTGGCATACTAGTCCAGAACCCCTCTCTTCCACCCTGCTTTTTTTCTCCCTGCCCATGGAACTAGGGTTTGAGGTGTTGTGATATTTTTCAAAATCAAATAAATGAGTCTGCGAAAATCTTGAGGTCTACCAGGTTTCTGCTGGCTGAAGGAGATGCTGGCTGGGCCCTGCAGTGGAGGTGCATGTGTCTGTGTGTGCACACTAGGGCTCAGGGTGAGTGGAGTGTGGATGCTGGTTAGGTATAGAGAGAGCCCTACTCCAGTATCAATTATAATGGGGAGGAGGTAATATAAAACAAAAGCAAAAGCAGATAGACTTCTCCAACCTTTAAAAAAATATTATAATCAAGAGGAAATATTTTCTTCTTACAATATCAAATCAGCTAACCCTAAAGAAAATCAATCCTGAATATTCATTGGAAGGACTGATGCTGAAGCTCCAATACTTCGGCCACCTGATGAGAAGAGCCGACTCACTGGAAGAGACCCTGGTGCTAAGAAAGAATGAAAGCAGGAGAAGGGGACAGCGGAGGACAAGATGGTTGGATGGCATCGCTGACTCAATGAATATGAGTTGGAGCAAGCTCAGGGAAACGGTGAAGGACCGGGAAGCCTGGTGTGCTACAGTCTATGGCGTGGCAAAGAGCTGGACACAACTGAACAACAACAACAACACAATAAGAGGACAAAGGTAAGCACTGATCTTTATGAACTATCCTCTTCTATCTCTAATTGACTTCCTTTAACACACTATGCACAGACGTACACTGTAGAACCACTGAATGCACTTCCATGCAGTTGTCCAGATTGGGGGGATGGTATAACTTTTTCATAAAACAAGTACAGGAGCTATAAATACTTCTGAGTTCACAGACCAGCAATGGGCAGCGAGGGTCTGGAATCACACACACAGCAACAAGGTCTGTATGTATAAAATGAGAATGCTAGTGGAACTCAATGATTTCCAAAGGTTGCTTCCAGACCATGACCCTCTCACTATACTTCACACCAAGTTCCATAATGTCACCTGCTCAGTGATCAAGTGAAGAAAGGAATTAATTGAAGCAGCTGTCAGGCCAGATGAACTCAGGCAGGCAGAGCCAGGGGCCTTGCTCTCTTCCCCCTCCATTTGCAGCACTTTCCAGCTGCATGGTAAGACCTAACACAACCTAGCAATCCGCAAAGGCAGCTTCCTTTTGCTGTCTCATCAGTCTCACCCTGGGTAGGTCTTAGGGGTCTCGAAGCCAGGCGGCAGGTGAGCAGTGAGAGGAAAGAAAATGGAAAGGGTCACAGTTCCTGAGAATGGAGGACACATTGTAGCAAGGAGGTGTGTGACATTACAGAGGCCGTGAGGGTCACACAATGGCCCTCTTCTCCAGTGCTCAGTGCCAACTGGAAGATGCAGCAACTCTACCCCAAATCTGTCTCCTAATAGTTGAGATGCCTGGGCTCTTTAGGGCTTGTTCTCACAGCCTCAGCAGTGCTGTCTTCTAATGTCCACTGTCTGATATGGAGACTTAACTGCTGAACTAGAGCCTAAATTTATCGTGTATGCACAGAAGGGAACTAGCTTGGGGACTAAATGTGTTTTCCAAACTTTCTTCAAAAATAACACACTGCTCTAAGCATACATAGGAAATGTGCCAATTCAGAGGCTAATTCTGTGAAAAGCAGAGAACCAGCACTAGGTTCCCAAAGCTAGGGAACTTTGGGACAGAAAGGCTTTTCTAACAAAACATTATGCCTTTTGGCGAGGTGGGAGAAGCTAAAGTAACTGTATGAATCCCAGCCCTTATTTTGTTTTACCATGTTTACATAAGAAAAAGAAACCAACTTCAAGGCACACTGAGCAGCTCATTAGAAAAACAGCTGAAAACAAATGACCAAAAATGGAGTTACCCACAAGAAAGGAAACTCTGGAAATTAAGCAAGCCAAGAACTCAAACCTTAGCATATATATACTTGCAACCTCTCATTCCCATGACAATGGCATCTTTATGTTAGAGCCATGGCTAAAGCTGAAACTGTCACTGAACCAAAAATCCAGGACTGAGTTATTCTTTCCAGTCTGTAAGAAAAGCAAATATTTTTCATAACATACAGAGCTTGAGTTTATATTTCACCAACCCCCACCCACACGTCACACTCTCTTCTGTTTTTCTTTTTTTGGGGTTTTCTTACTTACCCACCCAGAAACAAAATAACTGTGATTTTCAGCCAGCAGGAAGCCAAGTCTCGGGCCCACTTCCCTCAGCGTTATAGGGCCTGCACACGTTAGCAGGCAAAGAGCCCAGGAGCTGCTGCAGAGCATTTATTTATACCCATTTGGAATTTCCTGACCAACTTACAGCCTGCTGGCCACGGGGTTTAATTCCAGGACTCTCAGCTTCAGTGAGACAGCAAAAACTACCGACAAACAGAACCACTACAAGGATTGCAGCAACACAGAGGTGAAGACAGGTCTCTCCCAGGTTCCTTCCAGTTTTTCAAACAAACTATGCTCATGTTCCTCAGACACATGAAATGCTGCCCTAGAAATGCAGCTGTAATACCTGCTAACTCTTGGAAGACCACAGAGAGAAAGACAGTAAATGTTTCCTCATTCTTCCTGCTGACTTGGTCCCTCCTCCTCTAAACCTTCCAGGGCTGAGAAAAGCTCCCAGTCACAACCTGAGCCAGGGCACAGGGCTGGTCTATGAAGGAAATGATTCAGTGCTATGCTAAACCCAGGATCAGCTGGAAGCGAGTGATTCCTTTTCTTGGTTCATTCTTATTTAATGAAACATGCAATTTGAAGGCTAAAAACACTCCCATTTGTAAACCACAGACCCAAACCTTTTTTTTCCTTCTTCATAGTTCCTTAAAAATGTTATCCCAACTGGATCATATGACTTTCAAAGACACAGAATTAGCTCCCAAACAAGTGCATTCTGTTTTAGGGGGATAATGTTTTAAAGTGATGTTTTGTTTCTGTTTTAAAAATCTAGTAAGAATCATCTGTCCCTCTAGTGGTTTAAATTCATCACCTAAAAAAAGGGAGAGAAAAAGTCCTTTTAAATCTGTTCTTCACCCATGTGCCTAAGTACACTGGGTAAATGTGACTGATTCTAGTGGAATAAGATTGACCAAACTCTATCTACAGGGCAAACAAGCAAAGCCAGTTCTAAACAGTAAAATGGAGATTGACAAAGAGGCATCTGGTCCCATCACTTCATGGGAAATAGATGGGGAAACAGTGGAAACAGTGTCAGACTTTATTTTNTCTCAGCTATTTGTAAGGCCTCCTCAGATAACCATTTTGCCTTTTTGCATTTCTTTTTCTTGGGGATGATCTTGATTGTTGCCTCCTGTACAATGTCATGAACCTCTGTCCATAGTTCTTCAGGTACTCTGAATGAATGGCACTCCAGTCAGAATGGCTATAATCAAAAATTCACAAACAGCGAGTGCTGAAGAGGGTGTGGAGAGAAGGGAACCCTCCTACACTGTTGATGTGATTGTATATTGGTACAGCCACTATGGAGAACACTATGGAAGTTCCTGTAAAAACTAAAAATAGAGCTACTGTATGACCCTTCAAGAAGAATTGATGCTTTTGAACTGTGGTGTNAAATTCACAAACAGCGAGTGCTGAAGAGGGTGTGGAGAGAAGGGAACCCTCCTACACTGTTGATGTGATTGTATATTGGTACAGCCACTATGGAGAACACTATGGAAGTTCCTGTAAAAACTAAAAATAGAGCTACTGTATGACCCTTCAAGAAGAATTGATGCTTTTGAACTGTGGTGTTGGAAAAGACTCTTGAGAGTCCCTTGGACTGCAAGGAGATCCAACCAGTCCATTCTGAAGGAGATCAGCCCTGGGATTTCTTTGGAAGGATTGATGCTAAAGCTGAAACTCCAGTACTTTGGCCACCTGATGCAAAGAGTTGACTCATTGGAAAAGACTCTGATGCTGGGAGGGATTGGGGGCAGGAGGAGAAAGGGATGACCGAGGATGAGATGGCTGGATGGCATCACCGACTTGATGGACGTGAGTCTGAGTGAATTCCAGTTGTTGGTGATGGACAGGGAGGCCTGGCATGCTGTGATCCATGGTGTCGCAAAGAGTCGGACATGACTGAGCCACTGAACCGAACTGACTGATGACCCTTCAATCCCACTCCTGGGCATATATTCAGAGAAAAACATGATCTGAAAGGATACATGCACCCCAATGTTCATTGCAGCACTATTTACAACAGCCAAAACATGGAAGTAACCTAAATGTCCATCAACAGATAAATGAATAAAGAAGATGTAATAGATAGATAGATACAAAGAACATTCATCATAAAAAAAGAATGAAGTCTTTTTATTTGCATCAACATAGATAGACCTAGAGATTGTCATACTAAATGAAGTTAAGTCAGACATGTCTTATATGATATCATTTATATGTGGAATCTAGAAAACAAATGAACTTATTTACAAAACAGAAACAGACCTACAGATATAGAAAACAAATTCATGGTTACCAAAGGGGAAAGAGGTAGGATGGGATTAATTAGGAGCTTGGAATTAACAGATGCACACTACTATATATAAAATAAATAATAAAGACCTACTGTGTAGCAGGAGAGACCTACTGTGGAGAAGGAAATGGCAACCCACTCCAGTATTCTTGCCTGGAGAAACCAGGGACAGAGGAGCCTAGTGGGCTGTCTATGGGGTCACACAGAGTCGGACATGACTGAAGCGACTTAGCAGCAGCAACTGTATAGCCCAGGGAACTGTATTCAGTATCTTGTAATAACCTATAACGGAAAAGAATCTGAAAAAGAATATATCTCTGAATCACTTTGCTGTATACCAGAAACTATAACACAATATTGTAAATCAGTTACAATTTGATTTTTAAAATAATAAACAAATAAATACACGTGGGGATAAAAAGTACCCTACCTAGATGAACTAATTTACTGCCTGAGTTGAGAGTGCAACACTGGTCATGTCAATTCCTGCCTGTCTCTTGTGCAGAAAAGATACAAGGCACTCTCCTTGTATTCTCTGCCTTCTACCACACCTACCAAGGCTTCCCTGGAGAGCTTCTGCATTCAGAGAATTGTTGAACTGTCCAGTTGACAGCCTGAGCATGGCACTTGGCACCTTGTAGGTGCAATTTGTTTCTTGGTTATCATCGAGCTTGTGATATGTTGTAGAAGTATGCTATCTAGCTGAGCTTCGCTGGTGAATCAGTGGTAAAGAATCTGCCTGCAATGTAGGGGACCCAGGTTCAATCCCTGGGTTGGGAAGATGCCCTGGAGAAGGGAATGGCTACCCACTCCAGTATTCTTGCCTGGAGAATTCCATGGACAGAGGAGCCTGGCAGGCAACAGTCCATGATGTCACCGAGTCAAACACAACTGAGTGACTTACACTTCATTTCATGCGGTATAGCCAACTTTGTGTTTACACTGTTTGTCCAACAGGACAACTCTATGCAATGAAACTATGAAACAAGTCTCTATGTTTGAAACAATCTAAATCCATTCATTCATTCAGCAAATATTTATTGAGCCTCAACTATGTGTCAGGCACTAGTTCAGGCAAGGGAGTGAACAGGAATGATAGGGTCCCTGCATTCAAAGAGATACCATACCATCCTCTTTGGAGGAACAAGAGAGATGATTTTATTTGTTTGGTCTGATTTTTGAGGGGTGTGGGATGGGCTGGGAAGAGGCATTCAGGAAGACAGAAGAACATGTACAAGCTGAAGACCCTGGATGACATGGAGCGTGGTACTCACGTGTCCCAGAGAGGGAGATGAAGCCAGTGTGACCACAGCCCAGTGAGGAAGGGGACAGGCCCGGACTGGGGGCCTTGTAGACAGGTTAAAGATATTCATCTCTCCCAAGAACAAAAGGAAGCCATTTTGGATAGGAGACTGATGAGCAGATTGCCAGTCCTGGACGCACCTCAGTGTCTGACTACTTAGCCAATTGTTTATCCTGTGCTGCCCGGTGAGGCATCTCTCAGCTGGCAGATTAGTCGCAGATCTGGTTTTTGTTTTGCTCTTCTGAGTATTGATGAGCAAGGCCTGCATTTTGACTTCCCTTCCACCCTCACAATTCACTTTGGGAGAGTCTTCTACTTCTCCCCCTTCCAATTTTCAGACCAACTGGTGACAGCAGCCCTTAGAGGAAACTGACATTATTAAGAGCATGGGGTTTGCAGAGCTGGTATGCCTGAGCACTCAGGAAGTTTTAGAGGCGAGCTTAAACTTCAATATCACAACAGAAGATGGTACGAAAACATTTCTCTTTGTCAGAGTGGAGGGGTTTGTCTCTGCTCTAGTCCAAAGGCAACTTCCTTCCAAAGGGGAAATCTGGGAATTGCTAACTCTGGTTTGCCTTCTTTGTTTCCTCCTGGATTGCCTGTTGCCCTGGATGCCATGAAATTCAGAGGAGCAACTCCCTTCCCTGGACTCCGGTAGTGACTGCAGCTCTGAGCTGTTGCACAGAAGTACCCCAGGGGAAGTACCCCAGGCTGGGTGTGGCCAGAGAAACTCAGCTCCCAGGTCATGCACAGAGCTTATGTCTGGTGCATGCAAAACCCCAGGCCGAATGACTCATTGGAATGACAACGAAGCCCAGCTCAAGGTGGGTGCCCAAGCTTCAAACACGAGTATACCTCAGGGAGGCCTGGCAGCCTTGCTCCTGTGGCCACAGACATGGGGCTGATGCACTCTGTGTATGTTATTCAAAACACCTGCTCCTTGACAAGGAGACCGTGACGCCGGTCTTAAGACACCAGCTCCTTTCACTGTGGGGGGAGGAAGCTATTGTCACCCTAGGAGAAAAAGCAGGAGCTGTTAATTTTGTAATTTTCTCCACTCCATTTGCTGACCTTTGACTTCTGCCTCTTAGGCATTCTGAAACTCGCCCTCCCACCCCCACTAAATCAACCCCAATTCTGGGAAGCTTCTCATTTTCCTTTAGCTCTTTGTACCCATCAAAAGAAATGTTCTTTACCTTAGAGAAAAGTGGTCTATAGTTGCAATGAAATGCAATTAACTCAACAAACAGACCTGCCTTTGAGGCTGAGCTGTACTTGACTACTTTAGCAGTTGAACCTCATAGAACTTTAGTGTCTCAGCTGTATAATACTGGTAATAATAAAAGTCACCTCATTGGGTTGTTGGGGAGATTAAATTCAAAGAGAAGATGTTTTGTCTGGGACATAACATATGCCCAATAAAGCAGACCCTACATCCTCGACTAATTCCCTCCAGGCAGGAGGGAATCATCTGGGGGTTGATCTCATAGAGAGATCTTGGACATAAAGAAAATCTGAAATTTGTCCTCTGTGTCCCAGTTCTGTGTCTTCTTTGGTGGTGCAGAATTGAGACAGAATTTCCAGCAGCTCTAACTGCCAAGATGAAGTGGTACAGATGGGGCTGAACCATTTGCTAGACACAGATGTGCTTCAGGTCTGTCTTGTGCCCTGCCAAACAAATAGACTCATGTAATGGAAGTCCCATTATTCTTTATTTAGAATCTGAATACAAAGACAAGCTACTTCCGAGCCAATAAACCCAGGGTTCCAAAGTCTTAATTTCCTAGAATTTGGTGAAATCGTCCCAGAAACTGCTGGTGGGTGGGTTTGGAAACAACAGGCTAATCAATCCCATGCTTCATCCCTTGTCTGTAGCTAATTCCACAGCATGGAACCTTCTCAGTGGGCCTTGGAGATGCTCCCTTTCACAGCCCTCCATGGAGGTGACTCATAGCTTGTTTACTGAACCTTGGATGGGCTTCTGGGCTCTGTGGAAAGTGTTCCAGAAACAGCCCCTGTCCTTAAGTTCCCTTCCAGT
This sequence comes from Neotragus moschatus, assembly GCA_006410615.1. Taxonomy (NCBI): domain Eukaryota; kingdom Metazoa; phylum Chordata; class Mammalia; order Artiodactyla; family Bovidae; genus Neotragus; species Neotragus moschatus. The sequence continues at coordinate 324,336 of SJYA01001205.1, forward strand.
CTTGTCTGTGAGCAAAATTGTACTTCTCCTTGTCCCCAAACATACCTGGTTCTTTCCTACCTCCAGACCTTAACTGGTACTGTTTCACTTCTGGGAATACAGTCTCTATTCCCTCCCTAACCCTGATATCTCCACTTGTCAATGCTCTTCCCACTTGATTTAAGCTCAATCCAAATACCACTCAACCTTCCTCCTCTAAATTCTCAGCTTAAAATCCTCATCTTATTCAAAGAGTTCTTTGGAGTATCATTTCTCCATGTATACATTTCTTTCTCCGCAGATCATTTCAGTCACTCAGTCGTGTCCGACTCTTTGCAACCCCATGAATCGCAGCATGCCAGGCCTCCCTGTCCATCACCAACTCCCGGAGTTCACTCAGACTCACATCCATTGAGTCTGTGATGCCATCTAGCCATCTCATCCTCAGTTGTCCCCTTCTCCTCCTGCCCCCAATCCTTCCCAGCATCAGAGTCTTTTCCAATGAGTCAGCTCTTCGCATGAGGTGGCCAAAGGACTGGAGCTTCAGCTTTAGCATCATTCCTTCCAAAGAAATCCCAGGGCTGATCTCCTTCAGAATGGACTGGTTGGATCTCCTTGCAGTTCAATGTAATACATTGGGAGAGAAATCTTTGTTACTTATCTTTCTTTGTGTCTCTCATGACATTTATGGAACTTAACTGTGGGCACTGAAGGTTGAGTGCTTGAGTCCATTCATTCATTCCACAAATACTTATTGACTGCCCACTATTGGCCGAGCACTGTTCAAGGTGGGAAACAGAGGTGATTAGATAGGCAAAGCCCTTATTCTTGGGAGCTCACATTCTGCATGAGTAAATTNGCCCACTATTGACCAAGCACTGTTCAAGGTGGGAAACAGAGGTGATTAGATAGGCAAAGCCCTTATTCTTGGGAGCTCACATTCTGCATGAGTAAATTCCAGAACTGACTCACATTCTGCACGAATAAATTCCAGAACTGTCTAAAGGTAAAGGTAATGGGACTTTCCTGGTGGTCCAGTGGCTGAGACTCTGCACTCCCAATGTAGGCGGCCTGGATTCAATCCCTGATCAAGGAACTAGATCACACATGCTACAACTAAGACCTGGCACCATCAAATAAATAAATAGATTTTTTTTTAAGTAAAGGCAAAAGATGCTTTTAAAAAATACCAACCTTGCTGTTATCAAAGACAAGAAAGTATTGCAAAATTTAAAAAAGAAAAAGAAACTACTGCAAATATATACCCTCTTTGTTATTCCTGATTTTCCCATTGACTAATATTTGATTTAAATTACTACCATTTATGGTTTGGTATTAACCGGGAACTCTGCTAAGTGCTTCACAGAAAACATTTCATTTTTTCCTCACTGCAAGGCTAAGAAACAGAATTTAGTATTACATTTGAGGAAACCATAACTCATGAAGGCTAAAGAGCTCACCTGAACACAAGAGCATAAGAGAATGAAAACATGGAGGTTTGAACCCCACTCTACTTGACTCCACACACACCACCTCTCAGCCATTGTGTTGTTCCATCATAAACTTTAGCACGAGTCTCGGTGCCATAAACCACATGACCCACAGTTTGCATTTGTTCGTCTTTACTAGGCAAAGTTTCCCTGAAACCAGCCCTCATTGCCAAAACTTTGCACACCCCTTCTGACATACATTAACAACTGGAAACATTTTCTCCCTAAATATCAACCAGCTCAACTGCTACGTTTAGAACGTGATTCCAGCAGTTCCTTTCTCCAAAGATCGCCTGTTGGGCCATCAGCCATCTTTAACCTGGAGTTCACCGTGTCACATGCGGCAACAGTCTAACTCCTTGCGCAAGATTGCCACACCTCACACCCCTAACATGGCAAGCTACTCACAACATGTTCATTCTCCATATATGGAGTCAGTGATTAACTTCTAAATTACCTTCTAAGACTCTCACAATTTTCAACTGAAGATGCCCCACCTAAAATTTCACGATTTTATCCAATACCATCCCTGTGGGAACCAGATCCAACAGAATCAGTTAAACTTACAGACAGACTCATGCAGTCCTTAATGTAAAGCATTGTAGACCCAGCCCCTAGCGGAGAAAGACTGTCTTTCAAATTTAGTACCTCCCTTGTCTGCTCTATGTCTAGAACACACTCTTCATTCAATATCAACACTCCTCATAAATATTTGTTGAATAAATGAATCAGTAAATGATTTTTTAAATCTCTCTGAAAGTAATTTAAGATAAGGTATATAGTGTGACCAAAAGAACATGGATCTTGCAGGTTAAAAAAAAACTAAAAAAAAAAAAAAGAGTTTAATTCCTGGCTCTACTACTTAAGACCTGTGTTGTAGCATCGTGCAAGTAAATAAGCAGACTTACAGTTGCTATAAAATGAGGATAATATTATTTGGCTCAATTGTTGAGAAGAAAAAAATGGAAAAACTTGGTATAGCACATATCAGTGTTGGTACATTGTAGGTCCTCAATAATGCTTTTCTCCAAAAAATAAGAAAAGAAAATCCACTTGTTTGGGTTTCACTTTTCTGTAAAACATAGATGGAAAAGAGTTAGATTAGATCTGGGGTGCACTCTTGGCTTCTCTTGAAATTTCTTGTAATTTGGAGGCAAATTTAAAAAAAATTTAAAAAGCCAATGATAGACCAGTGACAAATACTGAGTTACTCTACTTACTGGGAAATTAGCCATGGCACATTATCTCATGATGGCCAAGTTGTTGTGCTACTTGAAACAGCTGTGGGATTCCCAGGAACACTGTAAGTTACTTGGCACTTTAGTTCTAAGAGTTTTATAGTGGAGGGAATTTCCAATTATGCCACATAAGTGAATGTTACTTTCATTTCCCAGAGGTTTTCAGTATCTGATTTATCTCCAGATATCCCAGAGTCCAAATAAGAGGAACTAAAGTGAATACAATCTTGAGAAAATGCTCAAGAATGCTTAAAATGCGATAATGTAACATCAGCTCATTTGACTTTTTCACCCACTTCCATAGGCTTTGCCATAAAGTTGCTTTAAGAACTACAGGTACAGCTCAGGGTGAAGGTCCCCAGTAAAGAGCAGACTCTCAAGAAATGTTATTGCCTCTCCTTACTCCTTTCCTATAAGAGATTCTCATATCACAGCCATGGTATTTGGGCAAAACCTAAATGTTGGTCAAAGACAGAGAAACAAGAAAGTGCAAGGCAGTAGCTTTGGCAGCTACCAAACTGGGTGACCTTGAGTATGTTTTTCACCAGTGTAACTGAGTGCCAACCACTTGGAAGATAATTGACTCTTCCTACCTCTTATCGGTTCTTTGAGATAGGTATTGTTATCCTCCTGATTACAGATAAGGACGATGGATATTAGAAAGTTAGAAACTTCCCCAAGATCACATACCTTGTGTTTTAATTACAGCCTGGTTAAAACTTGAGGTCTTTTTGCAGTTTATGGTTCCTAGCACCATACCTCCAGATCTTCAGCTCTAAAATGGCATCTTCAAATCTTTTCCTCCAAATATCTAGTGATTTATTATCTAATTCCTTCAAAAAATTGTGAGATTCTACTGTGCCAGATACAGCTTCCCTAGTGGCTCAGACAGTAAAGAATCTTCCTGCAATGCATGAGACTGGGGTTCGATTCCTAGGTCAGGAAGATCCCCTCAAGAAAGGAATGGTAACCCACTCCAGTACTCTTGGCAGCAGAATTCTATGGACAGAGGAGCCTGGAGGGCTACAGTCCTCGGGATAGCAAAGAGTCCAACACCACTGAGAGACTAACACACTATGCTAGATAGAGTTGGGTGATGTCGGGAATAATAAAATGTGGAATTTAAGATCTATGTGGAAACACATAATAATAACACAAGATAGAACCAGGGACAGTCCACAAGGGGCTCTAGAAAAAGGCCTCAGGGACTTTAGAAGAGAAAAGAATTGGTCTTGCTAAGCAGGTGTAAAGAGACATCCTGGTGAGGAAGAGCCTGATCTCGACCTCAACTGTCTATCGAGCATCCAAAGCANAGCCTGGAGGGCTACAGTCCTCGGGATAGCAAAGAGTCCAACACCACTGAGAGACTAACACACTATGCTAGATAGAGTTGGGTGATGTCGGGAATAATAAAATGTGGAATTTAAGATCTATGTGGAAACACATAATAATAACACAAGATAGAACCAGGGACAGTCCACAAGGGGCTCTAGAAAAAGGCCTCAGGGACTTTAGAAGAGAAAAGAATTGGTCTTGCTAAGCAGGTGTAAAGAGACATCCTGGTGAGGAAGAGCCTGATCTCGACCTCAACTGTCTATCGAGCATCCAAAGCAGGAGACTCTCCTTCTCAGGGGATGAAACTCCTGAGCTAATTCTGCTTCTCCATTCAGGTTGAGAGAACCCCTCTGTGAATTGAGAACTTGCTATTATTTTGGACAATTTGATAGCAAGAGAACTCCAAGTGCCCATAATAAAGTATACTTCAAAATGCTTGCTTTAAAAGGCCATGACATTTAAGGTTCAGTTCATCTAAATTCTTCANGTGAGTCTGAGTGAACTCCAGGAGTTGGTGATGGACAGGGAGGCCTGGCGTGCTGTGATTCATGGGGTTGCAAAGAGTCAGACACGACTGAGCGACTGAACTGAAGTGAAGGATGACTCGAAAGGGCCCATTTTTAAAAATTCAAAACAGAGGACAGCTATGAGGAGAGAGGCAGTTTTACAAGAATTCCCTGGATCTGCAGTGTCTAACTGGTTCACCTTAGTGCTGGCACACATCTCACCACACTCAACGCCTTACTCCACTCTCTGCTCCACCTAGTACTCAATGCTTTAAAAGTGACACTTTTTGAAGCAGACATTTTCCTGTGTGAAGCTACAAAGGTCAAACTTTTTAAGATGATGTGGGACTCATCTGGGCTTGTTTTACACCAAATAAACTAATTCAAAGAGAAATAACAAACTAATAAATAACAAAGTTTCAAGTGCCAGATACTCTGAAATATAGGATCAAAAAAATTCCAAATTATTTTATCCAACAACACCTACATTTAGTTAATTTCCCCCTTGTTTCTGGACTTTATAATTTATTGAGGTATTTACATACCATAAAATTCACCCATTTTAAGTGTACAGTTTTTGATGAGTTTTAGTAAATGTATACAGTTACTTACCCATCCCCACAATTCAGTTTTAGAAAACATTCATCATCCTAAAATTTCCTTAGGCTTGTTTTATCATTTAGGAAATTTCTCCTCTGTGCTTCTGAGAAAATTGTTATTATTTAGTTACATTATTATATTCCAAACTAAGTATTAATATCAAAAGACTTGTTCTTAAGAATTAAACTGAGGAAGACAAAAGAATCTGAATGCAGTATTCCCTTTCTGGAAGGAAAAAAATTCAGCTAAATTTTTATTTTATAAATATTGTGTTCTGGTAAGAACAGAGCTTATTCTAGAAAGCAGTTGAATATAATTATTTTATCTGTGCGCTTCTATGAAGCCAAGGTCTAACAGAAAAAGTCACTGTATGCAAATAAATGTCTAATCCTTTATCAGGGATAATTTGGGTGGTGGCTCAGACGGTAAAACGTCTGCCCACAATGTGGNATAAATATTGTGTTCTGGTAAGAACAGAGCTTATTCTAGAAAGCAGTTGAATATAATTATTTTATCTGTGCGCTTCTATGAAGCCAAGGTCTAACAGAAAAAGTCACTGTATGCAAATAAATGTCTAATCCTTTATCAGGGATAATTTGGGTGGTGGCTCAGACGGTAAAACGTCTGCCCACAATGTGGGAGACCCGGGTTTGATCCCTGGGTCAGGAAGATCCCCTGGAGAAGGAAATGGCAACCTACTCCAGTACTCTTGCCTAGAAAATTCCACGGATGGAGGAGCCTGGTGGGCTACAGTCCACGGAGTTGCAAAGAGTTAGAGACGACTGAGCGACTTCACTTTCACTTTATCAAGGATGACACAGGTTGGGACAGGAGAAGAGTTAAAATTAGGAGCTCCTTCTGCCTGAAAAGTGTCAGTCACAAAGGTTCCCTCTGTTGGGAGAAAGACACACCTGTCTGTCTCTACTCTCCCTTAATTTATATACAAAAGAAGCCACCGAATGTGATCTGGGAGGATGAAGATGTACTCAGGGCTTTTCCTCTGATAGGTGGGCATTAGCCAGCAAAAGCGACTCCCTGTGAGAAGGGAAACAGGCTGCAGACAAAGGCTTCTGTGACACCATGCTGGCAGGCAGTGTCCCAACGGTCCTTCTCCCCGGATGGTGGTGCAGGGTGGTAGCCAAGCATATCTGTACCCACAGTACTTCTGATGCTTATGTAATAGGCTAACTGCATCAAGACTTCTCCCCAGAGAGCCTGACCCCTAGTCTAGAGATAAAACCAAAGCTAAATGAATCACTGAATAGTAACAGTGGATTACATTTTGGACAACTTAAGGTGCGTATTTCCTGACACAGCCAGAATTCACCTTCCTCCCCTAATGTGTTCCTTTTCTCCTTGTTACCAACTTCTTAACACCCTTCCAGTCTCAAAGACAAAGCACAAATGCGCGTGAATCATCAGTTTCATAAAGCCCTCCTTACACGTATCCTTCCTCATTGTCCACTGTGCACAACTGCTTTGGACAGCACCGTTCTGAGGGCTTGGTACATGTATGAGCTCATCTCCTCTTCAAGACAACCCTGTGATGAAGCTTATGTCATCCATGCTGCTGCTCCGCTGATGCATTAACATGACACAGTACTGGGCAGCGATGTACTCTTCCCTGTGGCCCTGAGAGGGCAAAGAATAGTGTGTGTGTAGTGGGGGGAGCTGGCATTTCCAAAGGGTAGGGAAGAGAAAGAACATGCTACTTCTACACTTTTGCTTGTTCCTTCCTCTTCTGATGTGTCACCACCTGCTTCTCAATTTTTGCAGACAAAAATTCTCCCAGTTTGCAAAGACCAGCTAAATAAAGTATCAGTTCTGTTGGAAGCTATCCCTTATCCTAATGTGGGGTCACCTCTTCCATCGAGGCTTTCAGTGAAGCGTGCTTTCTCCTCTATATGATTCATGCACACATCTGACATCAAACTTATGGGAGCCCCTGTCTTCTTCATTCAACCAGTGTTGTGCCCCCAGCACTGCAGGTGCCCAGGGCCCATTCGCTCAATGTGGTTCCTTCCAGAGGAGCCACACTTGAAGTGTTTGTTTACTTTTAAAGAACTGTATGATAATGTCAAGGACTCTGAGCCCATGCCCTCATTTCACAGATGAAGCAGGACTCTGGGCCAGGAGGCGACAATGTTAACATCAGCTCTGCCAATCAAGGAGAAGTGCCAAGGCTGGAAGCTGTCAGAGCAGACACCCCCCATGCCTCAAGTTCCCCACCCTGCTGCACAGTCAAAGCACCTGGGGCTGTTTCCAAAAATGCTGAGCTGTCCCCCCATCTCCACCCCAATGAATCAGAATCCCCAGGGTGGGGCCAGGGGCATTAGCAGTTTAGAAGCTTCACAGAGCAGTCTATGCCAGGGCCAGGGATGAGACCCTCAGCTGTGAACTTTGCAGCTCTTAAGTGTATTCTTGATCTTGACAGCCAAAATGAGGGCAGACCCTTAAGTAATTCAAGTAGCCTCAAGGGTCAGATTTCAAGTTCAAATACCTTTAGCGTCCAGGTTAACAATAGAAAGGAAGGAGTTCGGAAAGGTTTGAGAGAGACTAGAAGGCACATGTCCTCTCCAGTTGACTATGGCCCTGTGGAAGCACACACTTGTGATCCAGAAAGACATTTCAAGAGTTGAATAAACTGGTATTTTTATATGAAATTATTTAATGGAAAAATCTTGGCCATTAATTCAAATTAAAACAAGACCTTGGATTGGTCAAATAGAATGCACTCCCAAGCCTCAGTTTAACACCAAGCAAGAACTTCACCATATCCATTTGGGATCCAATCTCATCCTGTTTCTGTTCCTTTCCTTTTCCCATTTTCCAGGTGGCCAACTGTTTTCCCTCTCTCATTTAAAATTGCCAGAGTCCTTGTTGAAACAAATTGAATACAAAGACAACAACCAAAACAAGAGCCTAGGATCCCTACTGCCATTTCTCTCACAGGTAATCTTAATGTGCAAAAAGACCTATAAGTCTTTATCCTAAAAAGAGACAGGTTGATAGCAAGGTGCTCTGCTCATGGAGGGCCTGCATTATTTCTGCTATATTTGAGACTTCCCCTCAGCCCCTAAAGAATTCAAATACCTTATTATGCTGTGTAATCCTTTCCTGCAAGACTGGTGAAAGGATGTGACACTAAAACCAGGGTGTCTAAGAGAACTGCCATGACTGAGAAAGTGTATGCCATTCCTTTCCTCATCACCAAGGCTCCTTCTCCACCCACCTCCATCTTAGCCTGAGGGGGCTGACAGGACCTGAAGGGGATTACAAGGTTAGGACAGGTCTAGCAAGGACTTACAGCTCTTTCTCATCATAGGTGTGGACAGCGTTGGGTGTTGGAAGAGGACTCCTCCTTTAGCTGCCTGGATTAGAAGGATCTGCATTTAAAACTTATTATCAGGGAGATTTTCTAACGAGGCCGCAATCAACATGAAAAGGGTGTGCCCCCAGCGGAGGTGTGTGAAGTTAGGAAGAGGACCCAATGTATGATGGGCCTAATCTAAAAGACCAAAAAAGGATCTTGTCTTTGTTAAACTTGACCTAACAAAGTGCATTTCCCCAAACACATTTAAGGCTTAAATCTGGAGTCACACTGAATTTCTACACATTAGGCTTTCTTTATGGTCTGGGTTGCCTCATGATTATTAATTTCATCAAATTTAAACTAGAGACTGTCTCACAATATATTTTCTTCCAAGGTTTGAAATCAACATTTAAAAAAGCCAAATGACAAAATGAACTGGGGCTTGAAACTCAAAGATTTAAAACTTTAAATGAAATTACCACAGAGACTATAAAGGCTGTAAAATGATGAAGCAGCAAGGACAGTTTATTTCTAAAATAGGTGATAGATCTGTAGAGACCTTTTCCAAAAAACCACAGGTGAGAAGGAAGGTAGACCAATGGCCATACTCCCACCTTAGAGGTTACCAGCTCAGGTTTTCATCCAGCTTCAACCAATCCACCAAACCGGAGTAGCTAATAAGCAAAAGGGATTGACTGGACCCCCTCCTCACTCTGGTTGGATTGTTAACAGAGAAAGAAACAGAGAGGTCAAAGGAGCTAGAAAAAGCTTCCCAAACAGCCTCTGACAATATTCCTCTCTAGATGACCATGTCATACCTGAACCCAAGGCATTTAACAGATAATACCATTTTAAGTCTACCTTTGGAGAAGGTATGGAGAAGGCAATGGCAACCCACTCCAGTACTCTTGCCTGGAAAATCCCATGGATGGAGGAGCCTGGTAGGCTGCAGTCCATGGGGTCGCAAAGTCGGGGATGACTGAGCAACTTCACTTTCACTTTTTACTTTCATCCACTGGAGAAGGAAGTGGCAACCCACTCCAGTATTCTTGCCTGGAGAATCCCAGAGATGGGGGAGCCTGGTGGGCTGCTGTCTCTGGGGTCACATAGAGTCGGATACGACTGAAGTGACTTAGCAGCAGCAGCAGCAGGAGAAGGCAATGGCATCCCACTCCACTACTCTTGTCTGGAAAATCCCATGGATGGAGGAGCCTAGTGGGCTGCAGTTCATGGGGTCACTGAGAGTTGGACAGGACTCAGTGACTTCACTTTCACTTTTCACTTTCATGCATTGGAGAAGGAAACGGCAACCCACTCCAGTGTTCTTGCCTGGAGAATCCCAGGGATGGTGGAGCCTGGTGGGCTGCCGTCTATGGGGTCGCACAGAGTCGGACACGACTGAAGCAACTTAGCAGCAGCAGCAGCAGCAGTAGGGGACACGATGAAGAAAATGAAGATACTATTAACTTCCACTTAGATGTGAGGTATGGGGAGGAAGAATGCAAGTGAGTGTGTGTGACAGAGTGAAAGCACCTGTTCATGACAGGGAACTACCCTGGTGAACAGGCTGGGAGAAGACTGCCCAGCATATGACGATTTAAGAATGGCAATTGGCAGGGCTCAACTTCACCTCACAGATTCCAATGCAGGTACTGTGCCTGTATCTTACTCTATTAGCTGCCCAGTGTTAAGGCAGCACCAAGGAGGTGGGCTGTAAACCTTTGTTGGTTGAACATTGGCTATTTTGGGTATAATGCAAGCCATGATGGGCATACCATCATACCAAGATGAAGATGACGTGAATCCTGCCTCTTAAGACCTCAGAGGTACAGATTAGTGAGACACAACCACAACTCTTACATAAAAGAGAGTGATGGCAACTATTCAACAGGATACAAAGCTCTCCAGAAATAAAGAAGAGGAAGGGGTGAATTCACATTGGGAGTATCTGAGGACACTTGTTGGAAGAAGTGAGACAGAAAGCAGGACTTGAAGCATAAGAAGGGTTCATATGAACAAATATGAGGAAGACAGCCAGTTCAAGAAAACAGTGCTTTGGGCAACACCACCAAGAGGGGAATAGGGTAGGTAGCAGCTAGGATGGTGGAGAAGCCTCTGCTTCTTTCACTTGACTTTGGACGGAGCTATTCTCTTACTACCTGGAGTCAGGGAGGCCTGGGAAGGCCAACTGTGGTTTTTGCAGGCATCATAACTGAAGAAACAGAAACAGACTATGATTTGTCAAAATAAGGCCAAACACAAAGGCTCTGAGTGCAGAGCAGAAAACAGAGATTAAAGTTACTGAAAGCTAAAATGTTTGGAGAGACAGAAAAAATAACAAAAGTATTAGAAAGCCCAAAGATCCTTAATCTTACCAGCTATCTTTAATAAAACAAAATCACAAAGTAGTGAGAATAAGGCAAAAGACAGACCAACTTTCACAGAACCTCAGTGTTGGTCCTTACACAAAGAAGGGAAGCAGGCGTCTTCAGCCAAGTATATTTCTGTATAGTCATATAAAAGTGAGCTATTGAATGAACTGACTGAACTGAATTATTTCTACCGAGCTTTGTATCATTCTTTCCGGTAATTCCCAAACCATACCATGTTCATTTCAATTGACCATGATCTGGAAGGCCTACCTTTTCATCATCAAAGTGTACAGAGGACAGAAAACCAAAGGATAATACTCTAGGGGAAAAGCCCCCAGATCTAAGCCCCCTTTACCTTTCTGGAAACTTTTCTGTCTTGGATTTCTTCATTTAAAATCAGTATCCTGGGTGGTGTAAGTTCCAGAGGCTGTCTTCTAGTGCTCAAATAATGTCCGAGCACCACCTTCAGATAATCCGCAGCTCGTTATATCACCACGTAGAAGGCGATACTCACAACTACTGGGATTCCTTACAGGACAGGATGACAGGTAACCGACTACAGAGCTAATGATGGGATATGACCATTTCCCCTCACACCGCTAAACAGCTGTCTCTGTGGCAGAGCTGAAAGCTGTGTAAAGTGTGGTGCTAATGGAAAAATCTGGTGGCACAGGGCTTCAGAATTTTGTAATCTTTTCCTGTAAGCTGCATTGTTGGCATGGTTTGACATGCGAACCATTCCCTCCTCCCTGACTGGCCTATGGACTTCCAGGTCTCCACCCTGCCGTGCTATAAAAATCAGTGTATCATCCAGCTGACTCACCACCTGAAGAGGCGGAGTACCGGCCAGGGGACATGCTGCATGAAGCCAGTAGGTACTTCAACCTGCTCCTCCGGGTCATGGGAAGACAAATCCGTCTTTGTTTCACAGTGGGAGGGAACATACCATATGGGCCACCTCAAAAAACATTTCCAGGGGGTGGTCCTGATTTGAATGAAGCATCCTGGTCAATTAGTCTGAAATGCTAGGGAAAAGGAAAGTTTCTTGATGGATACTCTGAGTATCCACCAAAATGAGGAGGACACCGATGAGGAAGGCAGAGAGCAGAGGGAGAGTGAATTTTTTTATGTTTTAGTTAGAATAATGTAAGAACTGATGCGTGTGACTAAGGCTTTAAAGATATTAAGCAGCCGGGCTTATGAATTATTAGAAACATCCCCTCTGCCACTCACTTATATTTCTAATCTAGGAATATTCTCCCCTTTTCTTTCAGGAGACTCTTAAATGTGCCTGCTGTACAGAACACTTGAAATCCCTTCAACTAACATGTTGATGCAAGAAAAAGGGGACTCGGAAATTTTGGCAGGACAAGCTGAATCAATGTTTTCACAAAGTTATTTGCAAAGTTGATGGAACTTATCAACCAAACCAAATATTGTGAGACTAAATTCAGAAAATCCCATGACTAGCACTTGAGTCTATCTAACAGAGATCATGTCCAAAATGCATTGGATCCCTTGGAGAGAGAACTGTCCCAAGCAGATAAAACCACGAAAAAGGTACTAAAATAAATTTAGGACTTGTGGCTAATAAAAAGAGCTATAAATAATAAAACTGCTTTCAAAAACCATTACTCTAGCATCAGATCCTCTAAATAAAGGTTTATATGATGAAATGTAGTCATGTCCACAACCTCTTATCCAGCTAATAGAAATGTCACGAAATACTCAAATCTGGCTTGTCACAAACAAGATGCTGTAAGAGTACAAAGATTTAACTTTCAGACTAAGAACAAATCCCATGAATCCAACAATTTGTTTCTTGGCCCAGTTCTTCCTCAGGTCTATAGTTCCGCTTTTCATTCTGCTGGTTAGAAAAGCCTTCTAATATTATAGAATATTACTTAATCTTCATTTTCAGCCATGGCTTGCTCTAAGAACTACTAGGATTAGAAATCCGGTCTCTATTTTAAAAGATCCTCAAAACAGCTACATACTTATTTTTAAGCTGTGAGATCACTCGTCCATATAGAATGGCCAGATGAGATCACTGATGCTATATATACAAATGGGCTGCATATTTCAAACACTTCTATTGTTTTCAGCCTTAATAAAGAACTGCAGCCCAAAAGCAGAACCAGGCTTATCCTCTAAAACATGAACATACTTTTCCTAAAGCATATGGAAATGAGTAAATCAGTTATAGCACACTCCAAAAATATCTAACAGGGCAGCCAAGAGAGGAAAAACAGAATCATCACTTTTTTTGGACTTAGAACTTCTACGACTGTTTGAATGAATCTTATCAAGGCTCATTTCCCAGTTGTGTCTTCTTTGAGGTTTTTATTAGAGAAGTCCACTCAATGCCATTTTAAAATACACTGCCAGAAAGAGAGCAAGAATGCATTATTTCTGTGAATGTGAGAACACCACTAATTATTTTTCATGACAGATAAAATTGAACAGCCTTTTATAGAAAAGGTCCCCAAAGCAGAAAGTGAGCTTTAGTCACTCACTTTCCTCCGAGCGCATTCAAACCTTTCTTAGAAATTACACAAAGGAGATGAACAAGAATTATCCCGGACACAGGAGGAAGGAAGCTGATGGGCTCAACTAGCCCACCCAAAGTTCTTCCAGAAAGAGGGGAAGTGTATAATTAGAAACGAATGCCGATACTCACACTGGGAAGCTGGCAGATGAGCAGGGCACAGAATATTCAAATCCCCATAGAAGGGCTGTTGTAATCTTGTGCCTCCCTATGCAATCTCCAAAAGATAGCAGGAGCCCAAGTGCTTAGCATAGCGAAAACTCCCTGTTGGGATTTTGTGCTTTTTCTTTCTTGCTGGCACCCACGGAGCACCTGGGCAGAAATCGACAACAGAAGGGTACCTTTGCTCAAGACCTAGGACTAGCAGGAGCCTGAATTCTATTCTTCCTACACCCAAGTAGGCTGGTACTTGCTGCGAGATAAGTCATCCTTCCTTGGCTTAGCTGGAGAGCTAATCGCCTGTCTGAAATCTGATGCTTAACCCATTATGACTTGCTCACGGTTTGAAGCAAAAATCTTATAAGGTAAAGCTGGCTACAGCTTAAGACCAAAGCCTTGAAAGTTTATAAAACAGGCAAGCCCTGACAAGGGAGGGACTCTTCAGAGTCTCTTTGGGGCTGGATGAATTCTGGGGTTCTGATTAACCAGACAAGCAAGACTCTAAAACCTAGGGTCCCTGTTTGTAGGTGGTCTTGGCATTTTAACACTTATGAAATTCAAATGTAAATACTTTTTCCTTAAAAAAATAACTATCTTCCTGAACGCCATCACTATGAGAAAATAAATTATTTCACTTAGAAATTCAGTGCCTTCAGTTAACTAACAACTAACAGTTTCATTTGAAGTGGAAATGATAATCTAATTAAATCCAGTTGTTAAACACATCAAATAAAGGGTGAAACAGCATGAGGTACTAAATATACAAATATAATTTATATATATATAGTATTAGAATACACTTGTTCATTTGGCTCTAAAGAACAATCAAACTAAGGAAAAAAATGACCCCTGTCAGGACAGACATGTTATTTATACTGATTCTACTTTTGGGTTTTTCTGAAATATATACTTTCTCATTGATCTATTCAATTCGATCTTCATAGATACTACACTTCTGATTTTTAATGTCAATAGAATGCCTCAAACAAAGAAAAATGACTCTCCACTTTAAATTTCTGGGTTAGCCATGGGGGAAAATCATGTTTTGCCATCTGAACATAAAAGGGAGATTGAACAGAAGAGATCAAAATTCTGGCTAGCTCTTACATATGTTTTTATGTTGGGCAATTCTGTTACTCTCTCAGCTCTTCTGATAACCACTGAACATATCACTTAAGGGAAAATGCATTTAATCTTCTTGCAGATTACATCAGGAGACCCCAGACGGTCAAGAAGGGTACCCACAAATTAAAGCAGCCCCAGTTTCTCCTCAGCTCAGCCTCTGGTTTTGATATAATACAAACAAAGAGGTCAGGTCTGACTCACCACCACAAACACACCACCTCTGCCATGCTCTGCGACATTCTTTACAGACAGTCTCAGAAAACACCAGGGCCCCTCCAGCCAGACCAGTCAGTGCAAATCAGTCTTGTTCTTGACAAATAGCATTCATATCCCTGCTGTCAGGTTCATCACAGTGGGCTCAGAGTTCTGTTTGAGAAATGCTCCTGCCCAGAAAAAATATTTACACAACGGAGAGTAGGCTGCACTGCACCACAGCCGTCTACCTTCTCTGCCACGAGACTTTGACTCTCTGATTGACCGGGTCTTATCTGTGGCCTTTGTACCTCATTTAATATCAGCATGGAGACAAAACTTGGAGCCAAATAACTGACGAGGTAACAAGATTTTATGAAAGTTATTTAAACATTTTAAATATTTTTATGAAAGTTATTTAATTTAAAATGACAACCAAATGGTTAATGCAGTTCAGTAAGTATACTGAATGAGTAAATATGTATCTGTCTGGGAAAATATACATATGTTTAGGCTGTGAAAGAGAATAGCAAGAGGGGAGAAACTGTAATAGACTAGCAAAGGCAAGTATTAGAAAAAATACAAATGTAATGGCAAGCATAAAAAGTCATTCACTAAGGCTCATATACCTATTTCATTTAACTGCAGACACAAGACAATAATTCAGTTCTTTTGCCAACATCCCAGCATCTGACAGAGCCTGGCACACAGCACCTGAGCAGGTGTTTATTAGATCATGACAGAGATAGCAGGACAAGGAGGATGGTGATTTCTCCTGACTTTTGACCAGCACTTTATATCTTAAAAAGTGTTTTGACGATTATTGTTTTATTTTTCCTTCATAACAATCCTGTAAAGAAGGTAGGACAAGTATTATTATCTTTATCTGACAAATAAGCCACTTGTTATTTGGCTTCTAAAGAGACTCTAAACTCTAATTAAAGTTTCACAACATTAATTAGTGTTTAGAGAGGCATCAATCAGTGCACTGTTTACAACACGATGGGAAAACTTGGGGAAAAGCAGACTGTCCCTGACCCTAAATTCTGGAGAAATACACCAATTTTTCTAACCAATGACTCCCATTTACTTCCTACGTGGCTATAAAGAAAGAGAACAGTTAGTCATGAGCAATTTATGATGTTCATACCTCAATGACATTAGTGTACTCTTAGTAATATCAAAATAAAATACTTTAAATTAATGAAAACAAAATTGGATCAATCAACAGAAGTAGGATGAAGGATCTGGTGAAAAAGACATAAAATTATGACAAACAATTGATAATGAGAGGGTGGGTGGTAAGAAGGAAGATGAAATCTGGAAGAGTTTTACAAGTAAGTTTGCCAGGTTTAGCAAATAAGAGGACACCCAGTTAAATCTGAATTTCAGATAAACAAAGGGTACTTGAATAGTGTAAGAATGACTCTCTTTTATCTGGATACTCTCTTCACAAGGAGACTTCAACTTCCACTAGAATGTAAGATTCCTAAAGGCAGGGGTTTCTGCAAATTTTGTTCCCCGCTCTATCCCCAGGGCCCAGAACAATGTTTGGCACATTTTAAGCGCTCAATACATGCCATGTACTGGAAAGTTTATTTCTTAGGCTTAGATGGTATGTACATGAATGCCTGTTATATAACCTTTACATATTTTTTAACGTCTGAAATGTACAGTAATACATTTTACAAGTTACAGTATTAATTAACCACTCTTATAAGGGGGAGGGGTTTGGGGGATGGAGTAGGAGTTTGGCACAAATAGATGTAGACTATTATATATAGACTAGATAAACAAGGTCCTGCTGTATAGCACAGGGAATTATAGTTAATACCCTATGATAAATCATAATGGAAAAGAATATAAAAAAAGAATGTACATATAGGTATAACTGAATCACTTTGCTGTATCAAAAATTAACATTGTAAATAAACTATGTGTTAGTTGCTCGGTCATGTCTGACTCTGTGCAACCCCATGGACCTTAGCCCACCAGGCTCCTCTGTCCGTGGGATTTCCCAGGCAAGAATACTGGAGTGGGTTGCCATTCCCTTCTCCAGGGGATCTTCTCCACCCAGGAATCAAACCTGGGTCTCTTGCAGTGCAGGCAGGTTCTTTGCCATCTGAGTCACTAGGGAAGCCTACTTCAATTTAAAAAAAATCAATACTTTTTACCCAATCTAACTGAAGGACTCAGTGGGGAATGAGAGTGTAAAATGACTTGTGAATGGTCCCTTATCCAATTTAAACTCTAGACAGGGATGTGAACACGGGGTGATCAGTCTTGAGGTGTGTCTTGCACCCAGGGCACAGTGTCACTAGGTTGTGCTTTTCTCAGTTGTCTTCTTTTGCATCTGCTATATTCCTCAGACCATGGAAAGAGTTTCTTTTGCCAGTGTTCTGACTCCATCGTCACATGGGATTTCTGCTCATGTTCTGAGGAGCCCAAAGCAGTGATTTTTCCGGGGGAGGGCGTAGGAAGGGAGACCTCTTTGGAGTATAACACATCTAGGTTAAGTATAGTTTAAGAAAGCATACTTAATATTATACTTTATTTTTGAAAATGAATAAAACATATATTTACTTCATACTTAACACTTCTACTAAACTATCCAAATAATGTAGTTTTTTCTCATGGGAAAGATCAGTCACCAGCCTTCTGTTCCAGGCACCTGTCTGCAATAACAAGTCATACGCTGACACCCCAGAAGTCACAAATCAGAGACTTTTTCTTTGCTTTCAGATTCAGTCCTTAGACCTGTTAGGCAGGCTACCAAGTGAGGAAGGAAGGTTGTAACTGTATCATCCGACTTTAAGAACAAAGGAAAAGTGATATTCCAAGACAAATCAAGTTGGAAAGGGAATTAGGGTCACTTGGTGTAAATATCTAAACCCCTGAATATAGAATTCTGCCAGAGATACCAGAGGGTTTTGAAGAACAACTTCAAGCCCCCTTCCTCTGAGTGTGTGAAAAGAATTAGGGGCAGGAGAGGGAAAGGAGATAATAGCATCAGGGGGGTATTGAAACCCACTCAAAACTCTCAAGAAACTTCACAGTGTTTCAATTTCTGCCCTTATCAAATATTTGACTAGAGAAACAAGTAATAATCCTGACTTTTCTTTCTTCACTTAGGTAAGTTACTGAGCTTCTCTGAGCCATGATACAGGGGTAGCAGTGGTGGTGGTAGCAGTGATGATAACACATATCCTCATAGGATCACAGTGATCATTAAGCAAAACAATGCAGGCAAAGCATCTTGGGTGCCATGGTAACACTAAGAGTTCATTAAATGTTAGGCACTGTCATTCACGTTATTGACAGCAATCCTGAGCAAAATCTATAAAAGTCCTGAGAAGTTGAGCAGCAGAGGACAGGAAGAAGAATGAATGGATTAAGATCAGTTTTTCCATAATTAACAAACAATTGGGTTTGATCTGGGGCAAGCTGTAGCATCTTGTTAGAGGAGAAGCTTGTAGCTGGGATTGCTGACACAGAAAGTCTCATAGTGGGTGACTGGCCCATTTCAGAGGTCTCCTCCTTCTCCTCCCAATGTTTTACAGCTTACGCAACACTTGGAGGCATGTTTCTGATGCTCTCATTGGTTCTAACCCTGCAGGCGGACATACTTACTGATGTTTTACACATGGAAAAATAGTCCTGCCCCATAATTCATGGTTAATGTAGGAGATGGGTCTCCTGACTTCAATCCTACATTCTCTCCATTACCAGTGCACAGAGACAGCAGCACAAGGACCTTGGACTCAAGTACTCCATAAGAATTCCCACATATACAATTACTGCTCTCACACGTTCCGCTATTTGGCAGACAACTTAAAAGAAGAATGAGCACTTGGAGTACCACTTTGGAGAGGTTGTCAACTCCTGCCATATATAGTCTCATATACTTTTCTCAGTGTTCCTCCTGCAAATTTCTCCAAAATTTTATATAAACAATACAAATTATAGGTATGCAAAATATATAGGCTTCTAATATAATCAAGTAAGAATCAGAATACAAATCTTTACGATTCATAATATCTATAGCTTAGAGGATATTTCTTTTTGGATAAGTTAAAGAATTAATATACACGTCTCCTATCCCACTCCCCCAATGTTGGACAAAATCAAACAAAAGCTTCTTGGGAATAGATACTGCTGCTGCTGCTAAGTCACTTCAGTCGTGTCCGACTCTGTGTGACCCCATAGACGGCAGCCCACCAGACTCCCCCCATCCCTGGGATTCTCCAGGCAAGAACGCTGGAGTGGGTTGCCATTTCCTTCTCCAATGCATGAAAGTGAAAAGTGAAAGTGAAGTCGCTCAGTCATGTCCGACCCTCAGCGACCCTATGGACTGCAGCCTTCCAGGCTCCTCCATCCATGGGATTTTCCAGGCAAGAATACTGGAGTGGGTTGCCATTGCCTTCTCTGGGAATGGATACTAAGGACTGGTTTTAAGCATTCAGACTCAGCTCCTCTCTCATTGTTTGATCCCTCATAAAGAAGTGCAAGAGAAGTATACATTATTCTTGCATTAGCATT
The DNA here is from genome assembly GCA_006410615.1 of Neotragus moschatus. Lineage (NCBI taxonomy): Eukaryota > Metazoa > Chordata > Mammalia > Artiodactyla > Bovidae > Neotragus > Neotragus moschatus. Next base: position 343,732 of record SJYA01001205.1, read on the forward strand.
CAGGATTTTACATTTATCTTTTAACACTCCAATAGAGTTGCCTTAGATAATAATTTACCTAACTGATTTTTGTACATAAAAACTCTAAAGATAAAAGCAGATTTTGCAATAGATTAAACAACAACAAAAATTTTAATGGACAGAAACTTAGGCAACTTATTATGATTTATCCATTATTTAAAAAGAAGCAACTTAGTCTCAGTAAAGACACACACTAATGCATACACACATATACACACACACTCCAGAACATGGAGTTACCTGAGGCACAGCCGTTAACCTTTGTGGTGTGAGCCATGCTGGCTTGTATCCAATGACAAATCCAGAAAGGAGTGAGGACTCATGCAAATTTTACGCATCAAGTTCCCAAAAGGATTCAACCTGAAACAATAAAGAGAGCCCCATCAAAATGAGTCACTTAAAAATATATATTAAAAATATGTATAACACTACATCTTAGCCTTCTGTTTACAAAGATGACTGCTAATGGACAGAGCAAATCAGAAAAGTGGGAGAGACAGCCTGTGGAGCAAGGTGGTGACTGCCCTGTATCTGGCCACTGGGTGTTTAGAGTGACGCACCCACAGATGCACCCATGGATGGGGACTGAAAGCAGGTCTCCAAACACAGTACTTCTATGGGAGATAACCTAGGTGCTCCAGAACTGTGACTTTTTGAGGAAGGTGTCCTTCAAATATAAATATGTATCATTTCACAAACTATTTCTGGCTTTTAAACTTATCTTCCTTTCCAAATTTTGGTTCAACAGTTTCATTTTCTCAACTGCAATTTCAAAGCAGTTGTTGCACCAAATGTTCACATTTTTAAAAAAGATTAATTTCATGTGAATTCTCTTGTAAGATCTCAAGTTTTTCACTGATCCAGTCTTTTAAAACATAAATCTGATCCAGGCAGTCCTCATCTTAAAAAAAAAATCTGCTTTGTCTTATTGGATAAACTTCAAATGACTTAGCATGACATGCAGTTTTGAAACATTAGGGTTTATGTTAGGCAACATATTTCTTACTTTATATTGATTTTCTACTTTAAAGTTAACTGAGATTACTATACGACACTACAATCACAAAATTTAAAACAAAAAGAAAAAAAGCCCATTGCTCCAAACTTTGCTTCCACAAAATGCCTTTTGAAAAATATTGCTAAGGAAAGCAACAAAGGTACAGACAGGAATATTCCATTTCTTCCATTGTGCCCAAATTCTCACTCTAGACCAACAAAATCTGAAGAAATTGAGCTTAACAAATTCCAAGCTGAGAGATAAAGTGAAACTGAGAAACCTACATAAGCTCTCCCAAATAGGAGAATTCTAAAATAACATATCCATATATCCTGTATCCTAATGCAGCTATTGATGTCATTTAAGAGCTTTTAATAATACAGCAAAATACTCAAAGTATGTTGATTAAAAAACTACTGTCATAATGTATTTTGTTAAAAATATATATGTACATATTTATACATCTATTTAAAACAATTAGAAATAAATACACCAAAATATTCATTGTGGTTACCCTTCAGTGATGCAGTTACCCATGATTTCAGCTCCTTCATTACTTTTGTAATAGTAATTATTTATAAAAGAGACATTAGATACTTCCTGTCAACTTGGTTTTGTTTGCTTTAAAATGAACTGGGAAAGAAAAACACATTTTAAAATGCTATGCCAAAGGAACTATCAAGCCACGGTCATGGAGATTATAAGAGGTCAGAAATATAAGTAAACAAAAAGAAGGAAAGGGGAATCGGCTAACCCCTTTGATCACACAGGGTGAGAATTCCTTACTGCTTAGCTTTTCTTCACTGTCTGAATGGATCTGCACTATGTATGGTTCAAAGCTAACTACTGTGAAAGCAGCTCAGTGCACTCTGAGGGACCTTCTACAGGCTGCTTCTGACAGGCGTGCTCCCTTGTGTGGCTTTTCCAGCTACAGTTGAGTACTGCTCAGCTTGCCCCCAGAGACTCAATTCTCACTCTTCCACTGGGAAGCCTCCTAGCTCCCCGTTGGTCCCCAGTTTCTATCTGGCAGCTCACCAAGAGGACAGGACAGCTCTAATCTCTCTGACTATGTGGTCATCACCTGACATTCTGTTGAAAATAGGCCCTGGTTCAGGTCCGTGGCACTGAACATGGAGAGTCGGAGCTAGGCAAATCAAAAGGCAGGCTTTAGGGAGAAGAGTGAGCATTATGTCTGACAAATGTAGCTTTGTTAATAAAATAACGTGGGGACTGGGAGAACTGAAGGAGGAGTGGGGTGAAGAGGGGGCNTGTCCGACTCTGTGTGACCCCATAGACGGCAGCCCACCAGACTCCCCCCATCCCTGGGATTCTCCAGGCAAGAACGCTGGAGTGGGTTGCCATTTCCTTCTCCAATGCATGAAAGTGAAAAGTGAAAGTGAAGTCGCTCAGTCATGTCCGACCCTCAGCGACCCTATGGACTGCAGCCTTCCAGGCTCCTCCATCCATGGGATTTTCCAGGCAAGAATACTGGAGTGGGTTGCCATTGCCTTCTCTGGGAATGGATACTAAGGACTGGTTTTAAGCATTCAGACTCAGCTCCTCTCTCATTGTTTGATCCCTCATAAAGAAGTGCAAGAGAAGTATACATTATTCTTGCATTAGCATTCAGGATTTTACATTTATCTTTTAACACTCCAATAGAGTTGCCTTAGATAATAATTTACCTAACTGATTTTTGTACATAAAAACTCTAAAGATAAAAGCAGATTTTGCAATAGATTAAACAACAACAAAAATTTTAATGGACAGAAACTTAGGCAACTTATTATGATTTATCCATTATTTAAAAAGAAGCAACTTAGTCTCAGTAAAGACACACACTAATGCATACACACATATACACACACACTCCAGAACATGGAGTTACCTGAGGCACAGCCGTTAACCTTTGTGGTGTGAGCCATGCTGGCTTGTATCCAATGACAAATCCAGAAAGGAGTGAGGACTCATGCAAATTTTACGCATCAAGTTCCCAAAAGGATTCAACCTGAAACAATAAAGAGAGCCCCATCAAAATGAGTCACTTAAAAATATATATTAAAAATATGTATAACACTACATCTTAGCCTTCTGTTTACAAAGATGACTGCTAATGGACAGAGCAAATCAGAAAAGTGGGAGAGACAGCCTGTGGAGCAAGGTGGTGACTGCCCTGTATCTGGCCACTGGGTGTTTAGAGTGACGCACCCACAGATGCACCCATGGATGGGGACTGAAAGCAGGTCTCCAAACACAGTACTTCTATGGGAGATAACCTAGGTGCTCCAGAACTGTGACTTTTTGAGGAAGGTGTCCTTCAAATATAAATATGTATCATTTCACAAACTATTTCTGGCTTTTAAACTTATCTTCCTTTCCAAATTTTGGTTCAACAGTTTCATTTTCTCAACTGCAATTTCAAAGCAGTTGTTGCACCAAATGTTCACATTTTTAAAAAAGATTAATTTCATGTGAATTCTCTTGTAAGATCTCAAGTTTTTCACTGATCCAGTCTTTTAAAACATAAATCTGATCCAGGCAGTCCTCATCTTAAAAAAAAAATCTGCTTTGTCTTATTGGATAAACTTCAAATGACTTAGCATGACATGCAGTTTTGAAACATTAGGGTTTATGTTAGGCAACATATTTCTTACTTTATATTGATTTTCTACTTTAAAGTTAACTGAGATTACTATACGACACTACAATCACAAAATTTAAAACAAAAAGAAAAAAAGCCCATTGCTCCAAACTTTGCTTCCACAAAATGCCTTTTGAAAAATATTGCTAAGGAAAGCAACAAAGGTACAGACAGGAATATTCCATTTCTTCCATTGTGCCCAAATTCTCACTCTAGACCAACAAAATCTGAAGAAATTGAGCTTAACAAATTCCAAGCTGAGAGATAAAGTGAAACTGAGAAACCTACATAAGCTCTCCCAAATAGGAGAATTCTAAAATAACATATCCATATATCCTGTATCCTAATGCAGCTATTGATGTCATTTAAGAGCTTTTAATAATACAGCAAAATACTCAAAGTATGTTGATTAAAAAACTACTGTCATAATGTATTTTGTTAAAAATATATATGTACATATTTATACATCTATTTAAAACAATTAGAAATAAATACACCAAAATATTCATTGTGGTTACCCTTCAGTGATGCAGTTACCCATGATTTCAGCTCCTTCATTACTTTTGTAATAGTAATTATTTATAAAAGAGACATTAGATACTTCCTGTCAACTTGGTTTTGTTTGCTTTAAAATGAACTGGGAAAGAAAAACACATTTTAAAATGCTATGCCAAAGGAACTATCAAGCCACGGTCATGGAGATTATAAGAGGTCAGAAATATAAGTAAACAAAAAGAAGGAAAGGGGAATCGGCTAACCCCTTTGATCACACAGGGTGAGAATTCCTTACTGCTTAGCTTTTCTTCACTGTCTGAATGGATCTGCACTATGTATGGTTCAAAGCTAACTACTGTGAAAGCAGCTCAGTGCACTCTGAGGGACCTTCTACAGGCTGCTTCTGACAGGCGTGCTCCCTTGTGTGGCTTTTCCAGCTACAGTTGAGTACTGCTCAGCTTGCCCCCAGAGACTCAATTCTCACTCTTCCACTGGGAAGCCTCCTAGCTCCCCGTTGGTCCCCAGTTTCTATCTGGCAGCTCACCAAGAGGACAGGACAGCTCTAATCTCTCTGACTATGTGGTCATCACCTGACATTCTGTTGAAAATAGGCCCTGGTTCAGGTCCGTGGCACTGAACATGGAGAGTCGGAGCTAGGCAAATCAAAAGGCAGGCTTTAGGGAGAAGAGTGAGCATTATGTCTGACAAATGTAGCTTTGTTAATAAAATAACGTGGGGACTGGGAGAACTGAAGGAGGAGTGGGGTGAAGAGGGGGCAAAAGGAAGAAGCCCAGCTTCTGGAATTATTCAAGTAATTATACTTTTAAAAGCCAACAATAGCAAAAACTGTTTACTGGTCTCAGTCGAGCCCTGTGTGTGTGTGTTTGTGCGTGTGTGAATTCTTCCTTCATAGTGACTTATAAATACCACCATTTAAACTCTTGAGGGAAAGCTGAAGGCAAGAAGAAACATGCTGCTTTGTTATGGGTGAATGAAGTATGTGTCAAGGTATCTGGATGGATATGTGCCCAGAATCTTCCGAGTCAAGCTTCATGAACTTTGGTCCAAGGTCCTCTCATGTTCTTGAATATCTTACACCTGGCAGAAGATCTTTATCTCAGATCCAAATTGGTCTCTCCCACCCTCCCCCAAACTGAACAATAAAATCAAAATGAGGAAGAAGCCTCAAATTAGGAACACAGGCATATCACTGGTAAAATAACAAGACATTCCTGTCACTGGGTGTGGATCCTGGCAATGCCTGTGCAGAAACAAGTTTTATATTGTGTTATTGATCTTTCCCAGTTATTGTTCATGCCTGACAGGTGGCTTCAAATTGTGAGGACTCGGTCTTCTTAATGATATGCAGAGTCCTATGTCAATGCATTGTATAAACCATGAAAGGTTTGGCTGTGATCCATTCTCTGTTACAGATCAATAAACTGCTTCTTTTCTCTGTCAGAGAAGACTGCAAACCAGTAAATCTTAACTAGTACAACAGTGGCTTGGTTTTGCTGGCTAAGAAAAAGCACTTCTTTGAAGGGATTTAGAAAAATACATCCACAAAGAAAATAATCTTCCTTCTTGCCTGTTTATTTAAAGAGACTGATTTGCTTTGAATATCAGCTCCCCAAGTACGGTGCCGAAAATAATGTAGACGCATGAATCAACCTCATAGATATATTAGTTTAATATGAAACAGATATGAAAAAGAGCTCACTTGATGTTTTATAAGAACATCAACGAAAACAAAATAAGCAAAATTGAAACTTGGTGTGCACTCTAAGCCAGTACTGCCAACCAATCAAATGCCAGTGCTCTGGTTACAACCAAGATTATGGTGGTGATGGTGACAACACTGACGACAGCACTGATGGCCACCAGCACTGATCAAGCGCTTACATTAGGTACTGAAGTCCAAAATGTCATCTGCTCTAAAGTGTACTGTTAAGTGCCATTGGTTAAAGAAAGATGCTGTTAATTAGATGCTAATAAAATGCTCCGAAATACTACATCAATTGTAAGATATAGCCTCATTTGAGAAGTGTTAAAATGTGCATCTTGAAATTGGTGAAATAATGTTATCTTTAAGGCACTTTTAAAGAACTTAACAGTTATTACATTAATTAAACCTTACAATAATCCTATGAAGTATCAACATCCTCTCTCTACATTTTACAGATAGGAACCTGAAGTTTAGAATTTTCTGAGGTCACATAGCTGGTAAATGAAAGAGCTACATTTCAGAGCTAAGGAATTCACCTATAGCTCATACGCCATGCTTTGTGATTAGTGACTTTAGAGTGAGAGCATGACTGCTGTAAGAACTCACATACACGAAGTCCCTTTCAAGGAGTGACCTAAGGGATGTATATGCTTACTGCAAGGATGCTTTGTTTTAATCCCTTTTAGGTAGAAAGTTGTGTTTTCATAATGTTATGTAATATTGGTTTTAAAGCAATTACATTTCAAACTTTATTCTTTCAGATTAAATGTTTAAGAGCTTGAGGAGGTACCTCCTCAATATACCATGGTATACTCAATATACCATGACACACAGGGTATATTTTATCACTTATTGGTTATAATCTCTTCCAGACTCCACAAGATATCAGTCTTGATTATTAATATTGATTCATCAGACTTTGCCATGAATGCCATTTGACTCTTTCAAAAAAGTCAGTGCTTAAGGAATTTTCCACCACTGAAAACAGGTGGGAGATTCTCAATGGAACTGTAGGAGTTTTAAAAAAATGGGTAAGATAAGGGTAGTATAACTGGAATAAGAAACTTGCTGCTCAAAATGACAATTATGAAATGGGAAATAACCATTTTGATGTGCAAGATCTAGAATGTCTTTTATAACATAATTTTTTATAATTTATAAAGTTACAAAGCAATGTGAAGAATTTGACTTAAAATTTGGAAAAGACAAAACATGCCAAAAAATGACAATTTACTATCTGACAATCCTAATGTTGTCATTGTTACCACCTGAGACTCAACAGATTGACTATATACATATTTTAATTACCTCAACATGCTTTTAAAGATCTACACCATCCTAGAATCTGAACCAGTCACTATTTTGGTTCCATTTCAGACACATTTCAGGCACAGGAACGGCGGCCACGCGGCACAGGAACTACCCCACGTCCAAGGTCAGCAGCAGCAGCTGAGAGGAGCTACCCCACGTCCAAGGTCAGCAGCAGCGGCTGAGAGGAGCTACCCCACGTCCAAGGTCACGGGTGGCAGCCGTGAGGAGATATCACATGTCCAAGGTTAGGAGCAGTGACTGCGCTTTGCTGGAGCAGCTGTGAAGAGATACCCCACATCCAAGGTAAGAGAAACCCAAGTAAGATGGTAAGTGCTGAGAGAGGGCATCAGAGGGCAGATAGACTGAAACCACAATCACAGACAACTAGCCAATCTGATCACACAGACCACAGCCTTGTCTAACTCAATGAAATTAAGCCATGTCATGTGGGGCCACTCAAGAGGATGGGTCATCGTGGAGAGGTCTGACAGAATGTGGTCCACTAGAGAAGGGAATGGCAAACCACTTCAGTATTCTTGCCTTGAGAACCCCATGAACAGTATGAAAAGGCAAAAAGACAGGACACTGAAAGATGAACTCCCCAGGTCAGCAGGTGCCCAATATGATACTGGAGATCAGTGGAGAAATAACTTTAGAAAGAATGAAGGGATGCAGCCAAAGCAAAAACAATACCCAGTTGTGGATGTGACTGGTGATAGAAGCAGGGTCTGATGCTGTAAACAGCAACATTGCATAGGAACCTGGAATGTTAGGTCCATAAATCAAGGCAAATTGGAAGTGGTCAAACAGGAGATGGCAAGAGTGAACGTCAACATTCTAGGAATCAGCAAACTAAAGTGGACTGGAATGGGTGAATTTAACTCAGATGACCATTATACCTACTACTGTGGGCAGAAATCCCTTAGAAGAAATGGAGTAGCCATCATGGTCAACAAAATAATCTGATGTGCAGTACTTGGCTACAATCTCAAAAAGAACAGAATGATCTCTGTTCATTTCCAAGGTAAACCATTCAATATCATGGTAATCCAAGTCTATGCCCCGACCAGTAACGCTGAAGAAGCTGAAGTTGAATGATTCTACGAAGACCTACCAGATCTTTTAGAACTAACACCCCTAAAAAATGTCCTTTTCATTATTGGGGACTGGAATGCAAAAGTAGGAAGTCAAAAAACACCTGGAGTAACAGGCAAAATTGGCCTTGGAGTACAGAAAGAAGCAGGGCAAAGGCTAGTAGAGTTTTGCCAAGAGAACGCATTGGTCATAGCAAACACCCTCTTCTAACAACACAAGAGAAAATTCTACACCTGGACATCCAGATGGGCAACACCGAAATCAGATTGATTATATTCTTTGCAACCAAAGATGGAGAAATTCTATACAGTCAGCAAAAACAAGACCAGGAGCTGACCATGGCTCAGACTGTGAACTCCTCATTGCCAAATTCAGACTNAGGTGCCCAATATGATACTGGAGATCAGTGGAGAAATAACTTTAGAAAGAATGAAGGGATGCAGCCAAAGCAAAAACAATACCCAGTTGTGGATGTGACTGGTGATAGAAGCAGGGTCTGATGCTGTAAACAGCAACATTGCATAGGAACCTGGAATGTTAGGTCCATAAATCAAGGCAAATTGGAAGTGGTCAAACAGGAGATGGCAAGAGTGAACGTCAACATTCTAGGAATCAGCAAACTAAAGTGGACTGGAATGGGTGAATTTAACTCAGAGGACCATTATACCTACTACTGTGGGCAGAAATCCCTTAGAAGAAATGGAGTAGCCATCATGGTCAACAAAATAATCTGATGTGCAGTACTTGGCTACAATCTCAAAAAGAACAGAATGATCTCTGTTCATTTCCAAGGTAAACCATTCAATATCATGGTAATCCAAGTCTATGCCCCGACCAGTAACGCTGAAGAAGCTGAAGTTGAATGATTCTACGAAGACCTACCAGATCTTTTAGAACTAACACCCCTAAAAAATGTCCTTTTCATTATTGGGGACTGGAATGCAAAAGTAGGAAGTCAAAAAACACCTGGAGTAACAGGCAAAATTGGCCTTGGAGTACAGAAAGAAGCAGGGCAAAGGCTAGTAGAGTTTTGCCAAGAGAACGCATTGGTCATAGCAAACACCCTCTTCTAACAACACAAGAGAAAATTCTACACCTGGACATCCAGATGGGCAACACCGAAATCAGATTGATTATATTCTTTGCAACCAAAGATGGAGAAATTCTATACAGTCAGCAAAAACAAGACCAGGAGCTGACCATGGCTCAGACTGTGAACTCCTCATTGCCAAATTCAGACTTAAACTGAAGAAAGTGGGGAAAATCACTAGACCATTCAGGTATGACCTAAATAAAATCCCTTCTGATTATACAGTGGAAGTGAGAAACAGATTTAAGGGACAAGATCTGATAGAGTGCCTGATGAACTATGGATGGCGGTTCGTGACACTACAGGAGACAGAAATCAAGACCATCCAAGAATAAGGATGGCAAAAAAGTAAAATGATTGTTAGAGGAGGCCTTAGGTGTGAAAAGAGGAGAAGCGAAAACAAAGGAGAAAAGGAAAGATATAAGCATCTGAATGCAGAGTTCCAAAGAATAGCAAGGAGAGATAAGAAAGCTTTCCTCAGCGATCAATGCAAAGAAATAGAAGAAAACAATAGAATGGGAAAGACTAGAGATATCTTCAAGAAAATCAGAGATACCAAAGGACTATTTCATGCGGAGAAGGGCTCAACAAAGGATAGAAATGGTATGGACCTAACAGAAGCAGAAGATATAAAGAAGAGGTGGCAAGAATACACAGAAGAACTGTACAAAAAAGATCTTCACAACCCAGATAATCACGATGGTGTGATCACTCACCTAGAGACAGATATCCTGGAATGTGAAGTCAAGCGGGCCTTAGGAAGCATCACTACGAACAAAACAAGTGGAGGTGATGGAATTCCAGTAGAGCTATTTCAAATCCTGAAAGATGATGCTGTGAAAATGCTGCACTCAATATGCCAGCAAATTTGGGAAACTCAGCAGTGGCCACAGGACTGGAAAAGGTCAGTTTTCATTTCAATCCCAAAGAAAGGAAATGCTAAAGAATGCTCAAACTACTGCACAATTGTACTCATCTCACACGCTAGAAAAGTAATGCACAAAATTCTCCAAGCCAGGCTTCAGCAATACGTGAACTTCCAGATGTTCAAGCTGGATTTTGAAAAGGCAGAGGAACCAGAGATCAAATTGCCAACATCTGCTGGATCATGGAAAAAGCAAGAGAGTTCCAGAAAAACATCTCTTTCTGCTTTACTGACTATGCCAAAGCCTTTGACTGTGTGGATC
>SJYA01001205.1:356072-422850 GCA_006410615.1 Neotragus moschatus
TTGGCCACCTGATGTGAAGAGCTGACTCGTTTGAAAAGACCCTGATGCTGGGAAAGACTGAGGGCAGGAGGAGAAGGGGACGACATAGGATGAGATGGTTGGAGGGCATCACTGACTCAATGGACATGAGTTTGGGTAAACTCTGGGAGTTGGTGATGGACAGGGAGGCCTGGTGTGCTGTGGTTCATGGGGTTGCATACAACTGAGCGACTGAACTGAACTGAACTGAACATGCTAAGACTTGCCTCTTTAGGTACAAAAGTGGATATATCCAGCTCTCTCACAGACCCTCTTCCATCCACATCCATTCTACATCACGAAAGTACATCAGCATCTTTCTAAGCGTATGCATAAGGAAATGCCTCCAATGAAGGAGTTAAAACCATCCTGGAGCCTGCAGATGCCTCAGAGCCCTGCATGGCTCTGCTCCAGATGGGTTGCTGGGAATCACACAGCTTCCTCAACACTTAGAAGTAATGGTGGCAAATTTTCTTTCCAGGAAATTTTCTGTGATGGAAGTTTATCACTAATATAGACTAGGCTGAAACCAGGTACTTCTCTGCAAAAAAAAAAAAAAAGACAGTCTGAAGAAGAGTACACAAATGAAAATTAGAATTATTAAAGTTTGTTAAAAGTTTACCTCCTTCACATTTTTTACTTTAGAGGGAAGTAATGTTATGACTCAGGACAGGCATGTGAAATGGTATTTATTGACTGCATTGGTTCACCTCTAATGGGTTTAGGGAAAACACATCATAGCAGAATCCTAAACCTTGATGTTACAAATAGTCTATATTAGTGAAGTCTTGCTCTTACTTAGGAAGCATCTCTCCTGGTGGTAGATTATGAGTTAAAGTATCAGTGCTTTTGCTTATTCAAATATTAAATAATCAAACCAGTTACAGATACGAGAAAATTAGTTTGGTACAGTTTGAAACCTTTTCCTTCATTTCCTATTTAAATTATTTAAAATGTGCAGCTCTTTATTTACTGCTGTAGCAGATATTTTCCCTTTAATTCCTTCTGGATTCTTATGTGATAGTCTCTGTAATTACTTTTAAATTGATCAACATTGTTAATGACAAGTTCAAGGGTACCTGGACTAAATAAAAGGGGATCATAACACATTCTTAAGATTCTTATCTTTCAAAGAGTAAGTATCCAAATGTGGTTCCCAGACCAGCAGCAAAGCATGACCTTCTGGGACCTACTTAGAAATGCAAAGTCTCAGGCCACTCTAGACCTCCTGAATCATCAGCTCCAGTGTGGATCTTAAGTCAATGAGGACTTTAAAGCCAATTAGTAATATAAATGATCTTATTTTTAAGTAGTTCGCTTAGGCATTTTATTATCTTTAATGAGAGGTAGGTCAGGGCTCCTTCAGTTACAACATCAAGGGGAAAGGACACTGGATCTGGACCTTCCAGGAACAGTTTATTCAGACCGGTCCTTTAATTTTAATTTTCGAGAAAAATTTTATTTTCTAATCTTTAGAGCAGAAAGTTTCAGCCATGCTACACAGAAACTTCCCAGATATTCTTGTATTTTCCCCCAGAAGATACAAGCTTATTTAAGGGAAACTTAAAAAAAGTCAAGTGCCTAGATCAGAAAGTACTTTATAATTTGCTGCCTAACAAAAGTTCCCCAAAAGTTAAACTGTGTTATCAATACAGCATATGCACTTCAACTGAAAATGGTTATGGGAGAAGCTGGAACCAGAAACTGAATCCAGAGACGTAAAAAGACAGCACTAGCATCTACTGTACCTCATTCACAGTCAAGTTCAAGTTGCTCTGAACAGGCCATTCAGGCTATTACAGTAAGGCTGGAATACTGCTTTTCTTCAGCTGAAATAAATCTCATTTATGCTTTTATCTTTTTAATATAGATTCAGAACATTCTCTGCTATTTTATTGTCTCAGGCTTTCCAGCTGGGACAAGCAGACCGCTTTCATGACTGTGCAAAAATCTAGCTGATGTTCATCTACCCAAGCTTGAGGGCAAATTCTAGTTTATGCAGGGTGGGGGCGTTGGCATCTGCCATGGAGATTTCATTTAAAACTGGGAAATGGCTGAGAATCCCTGTTTCCTGCTGGTGTCCCATTCTACTGAGAGATGCTCTGGGTAACAGCAGTGTGGTGACAGGCTGACTGGTCTCAGGTCACACCCAGGAGGAAGATCTTTGTCCTCTTGTCAGCATGGGAACTGTGGACTCCTAGGGTTATTCCCACCAATTTCAAATGGGGAGAAACCATAGATGCTCCTTTCAGTGCCAGTTCAGAAGCCATCAATCACCTAACAGTTCCGCCACATTCAGCTGGGAAATGCAACAGGCCAAGGGAAGCCGACTCCACAACAAAGACTTAAAAACCCTTTCTCCTCATCTAAGGTCCTGCCTCTTTCTTCTTGAGCATCTCCATTCCCCCTTCTAAAAGACTCTGACAGCAATGTGTCAACTCCACCACGCTGGGAAAAGTACCAGAGCATGGAACCTGCCAGAGAAAAGGCTTCACCCCTCACCTAGGGCAGAAAGGTTGGGCTCAAGCCAGAAACATAAACTGAAGCCATGTACCAAGAAGTCTGGCTCACAAAGTGTGCAATTTGGCAGCACTTTGGAGCCAAATGCCATCAGCTTCTGAAATGAGGGCCTTGGGGCATTACTGAACACTTAGGCTTCTGGGTGATAACACCAGCTGGGCAGAGTCTGAGACAATGAGGTAGTGAGAGAGATCCCAAATTCAGAAAGACAGGGAACAATGAGATCCAGATTTGGGGGGATAAAAGACCCTATAGTATATGTCTATCATACTAAAGCAAAGTTAATTCACAAACATTAGTATTAGAAACAAAAACAAAAAATTCTAGCTGTCAAGGGAAGAGAAAAGTTCATTAATGACACAATAGCTTTATTTTTAATTTAAAATGTCTGGCAGCTGTGTTTTTATTTGTTCTACACTATTTTTTAAAAATGACGTTTGTGTTGATGGACATTTACACGCGTTGGACCTGTGTTGATGGACATTTACATGTAAATTTACATTTACAATATTTTCTAAGCCCCTTGCTACTCAAAGTGTGGTACCCAGGTCAAGAGCAGCAGCATTTGTGTGACTTCTTAAAAAAGTAGAACCTTGGATCCCACTGAAGACATACTGAATCAGAACTGGCATCCTAAGAAGCAGCCCAGGTGATTTGTACACACACTGCGGTGGGAGAGGCACTGCCTTAGCCCTATTTTCCCCATCAGACCTCATGTTTCTGGTTATCTTGTATCCCAAGGGACCCCCCCGGGGTGGCTCACAGCCTTGGCTGGTCATTGGAATTACTATCGAGGTCCAAGTACATGACTGGTAATTATGTGGTGATATGGTATTACATTATATGGTAATAATTATCCATGAAGTATTCTGTGAGGTTGGGGCCCAGGCAAAAGTATTTTTTAAGGCTCCCTTAGGCGATGCCAATGTGCTATGTTTGAGTCACTGGTCTATTTCAGTGGTTCTCAAAGTGTGGCCACAGACCAGCTGTATTACCAGGGAACTTCACAGAAATGCACATTTCTTTCTTCCTACCCTCCTTCTAGCCCCTTGCTTTACTCACAGTCACACACACGTGTGCATGTACCAAGACTGTAACTGTCTTTACAGAAAGAGAATTCAATAAAACCTCAGAGTTCTCAGAAGGCAGCTGTTCTAGTGTCTCTTTTATGCAATTTATTAAGCACCTGAAATAAAAATATGTTTTATAAAGATGGCATAATAATCACTTTAAAATGAGAATGAAGACAGATAGATACGTGTCTAGGGGCTGAGGGGATCATAGTGTCAAACATGCAATGGACAGGAGAACCGTGGCTGAATGGTAGGTAAATCCTACTGTCCCCTGGTGATCTGCAGGGTGTTTACCTGATAGCAATAGTAGTTCTGCAAGTCTGAAAATGCAGCATCCCTACACTCCCCAGAGTTCTGCTTCAGTGAGTCTGGAATGGAGTTGAAATGTATATCCTTCACACACATCCAAGTGATTCTTGTTATCAGAAAAGATTGGAAAACACACTGCCTTATAGACTCCTACTTCCTAGATCACTGTTTCTCAAAGTGTGACCCTGGACCAGCCATGCCAGCATCACTTGGGGACAAGAAATGCATATCCTTGGGCCCATCCCAGACCACCAAGTCAGAAAGTCTTCAGATGGGTCCAGTTGTCAGCATGTTCACAGCTCCTCCAGCTCATGTGAAAATCATGGCACCAGGCTATTTTCAAAACTCTAAAGTATTGTAAGTAGAAACTGCCTGCTCTTTTTCAGACACATAAGTTTTGGTGAGAAGTTCTAGCCTCATCTTGGGCCTTGCCTGTGTCTTTCTCATGGAAAGGACTGTCCTCTTTCAAAGAACAGCATGAAAGAACACACTAAAGACAGTCTTTGGTTGTCATCATAAATTATTCACCTGGACAGGAACAGAGCAGAGTGCACCGCCAGAATGAAAGCAGTTATGCTAGTGTGGTAGGAGATTTTAAAAATATCATAAAATTTCACTTTTATCGGAAAGACAATCCAACAGTAACGGAAACAAAACAAGTGGCTAATGTGGTGAGTTGGCCAGATCTTCCTTTCTTTCTCTCTTTTTCCAGACTGTTGTTCCATCAAGAAACATGTTTAATACATATATATGGAATTTAGAAAGATCGTAACGATGACCCTATATGCGAGACAGCAAAAGAGACACAGATATAAAGAACAGACTTTTGGACGCTGTGGGAGAAGGCAAGGGTGGGATGATTTGAGAAAATAGCNTGATGTACTCTGCATATAAGTTAAATAAGCAGGGTGACAATATACAGCCTTGAGGTACTCCTTTTCCTATTTGGAACCAGTCTGTTGTTCCATGTCCAGTTCTAACTGTTGCTTCCTGACCTGCATATAGGTTTCTCAAGAGGCAGGTCAGGTGGTCTGGTATTCCCATCTCTTTCAGAATTTTCCACAGTTGATTGTGATCCACACAGTCAAAGGCTTTCGCATAGTCAGTAAAGCAGAAATAGATGATTTTCTGGAACTCTCTTGCTTTTTCCATGATCCAGCAGATGTTTGCAACTTGGTCTCTGGTTCCTCTGCCTTTTCTCAATCCAGCTTGAACATCTGGAACTTCACGATTCACGTATTGCTAAAGCCTGGCTTGGAGAATTTTGAACATTACTTTACTAGTGTGTGAGATGAGTGCAATTGTGCAGTAGTTTGAGCATTCTTTGGCACTGCTTTTCTTTGGGATTGGAATGAAAACTGACTTTTTCCAGTCCTGTGGCCACTACTGAGTTTTTCAAATTTGCTGGCATATTGGGTGCAGCACTTTCACAGCATCCTCTTTTAGGATTTGAAATAGCTCAACTGGAATTCATCATCTCCACTAGCTTTGTTCGTAATGATGCTTCCTAAGGCTCACTTGACTTCTCATTCCAGAATGTCTGGCTCCAGTATTCTGGCCCAGAGAATTCCATGGACTGTATGGGGTCGCAGAGTCAAACACGACTGAGTAACTCACACACACAGACATACACACACACACTTACTAATATATCTCTTCTTTGATACCTGCTTATGCTATGTTTTATTTGACCCTTTTGAGTATTCAGATTCTAATTTTTTCATATTATAAACTCTTTAAGGAAAATAATTTTACATACAGCTTTATGTACTTATTCAATAATTTGCTGTGAATCAATTCCAAGAAGTGGATTTGTGAGAAGAAAAGAATGAGCCTGCACATTCTGATGGATAATGTCAGGCTGCCCTGCAGAAAGGCGCCGATTAAAACTCTCATCAAAACTTTGTGGGAGGGTCAGTGAAACTGGATTCCATGCTGACCAAAGTTTATTGTTTTCAGTACAGCAACACACCCTCGTCAATGTATTTAAAATCTCTCTGTACACAATTAATATGTTTTCACTAAGTTTGTATTTAATACAGCAATTTTAGTTGCTCAATATGGAATTCTATGTTCATTCTTCATCCTTGGCTCAGAGTGATTTATATTTTATAAAACTCAACACTGTCTCTGAGGGTAAATTTATAGAAAATATGAATTCTTTCATCCAGAAGTCTGAGGATGAGAATTGCCTGACTACTACATGATACAGGGCTTGGTATGTAACCAATCAGTCAGAACAGAGATGAGAATAAATTCCAGACTTCTGTCCTAAGACTGAAGGGGTCACAATGTTGAGAGAACACAGTTATGGCTAGATCCAAAGTACCTTCTGGAATAAATACTCCTTCACCCCCTCAGAAAAGGTATCTAATACACACACATCCCCAAAACAAGCAGATGATTAAGAGAGAATGCTGGTAAAGCAAAGAAAGTTCTAGCTATTGCTGGAACAGTGAGACCAGATTCCTTAAATTACCATTATGGAGCAGAAATTTATACAACCAATTACAGGTTAACATAAAAAAACTTCTGAAGTTAAGAAACAAAAGTAGACTTTTTAAAAGAAAGAGAACCAAGAATATGGGGGAAATACAAAATTTATATGTACTAACAACATTTATTTTGGGGGTGAACTTACAAAAATAAAACCATAGTGTTAAAGACACATGTATATATTATATATAGTGTTGTATGATCGTAAAACTCTTAGTTGCTATGCTTTACAATAGAAAGGGCTCTGAAAAAACAACCTAAATCTTTCTTTTGTAGATGAAGGACAATTTTGTAAAGTAACAGAAGTTAAATAGCCAGAATACAGTCAAACCAACTAGGCAGTAGAGGTCTGTTTCTTTGTTTAGAGAAGTGAGGAGAAGAAGGGACATCACAGCTTTTACCTATGAAAGAGGCAGGAGGGGATGGAACTTTCCTTTTCTGAATTTCCTCTAATTTTCTATTTATTTTCTTAATCTTTTGCTCCCCACTCCTTTCCTCATAACCCTTAACAGATGTAAAAGGAGCCAATTCCTGGAATTCCAAGCCCATGGAATGTATATTTCTTTATTCTTCTCATTAGCAGGAACATCAGGCCTCTGTAGGGGATACCGTAAGGTTTTTTTTTAAGGAGAGAGGGAACAGTATTTAAGCCCTAAATGTCCAGACAGTTCCTCTTGCTCTAACCTCCCACTAAAACACAGCACCTCCCGACACTGGAGGGGCTCTGCGTCGCTGTGGTGCAAGAGTGACCTCCAGAGTCAGAACCCATCTGAGACTCATCTCCCAACAATTCACTAGACAAGCAGTGGCCCGGGGTCCTGCAGCACCAACACCACAAACGCAGAATCTCAGGCCCTCAGCCCAGACCCACTGCCCAGAATCTGCATTTCAACAAGAGTCCCACATTAAAGCCACTGTTTCAAGGTAGATCTTTGTAGCACTTTTGCCTCTCTACAAAGGGAAATGGGGTAGTGGTAAAAGGATCCATTCCATTGATTTTTCTTTATTTTTTGAATTTCCACCTTCACTTTAAAAGTCTTAAATCATGCACATTTATTCAGGCCTCATGAACACAGAGCCCAACCCCAAAGTCCAATACTGCTGTCAACAGAGAATGGCAGAGTTGTGCTTTTTTTTTTTTTTTAAGGTTTCAAAGGTAATTACTATTTTTTTAAGCTTTCAAAGGTGTTTACTATTTGTATTTTTTAATTTGCTTTGCATTTGTTTTTAAACTAGCAAATTTGCAGTGAACTTGATCAAACTGCCATGCTTTGACGATCCTGGGATTGCATATACTAAAACAGTAAAGTATCCTCTTCATCTATTTTTAAAAATTGAAGAATAGTTGATTTACAAGGTTGTGTTAGCTTCAGGTAACTTTTTCAGATTCTTTTCCACTACAAGTTATCACCAGATATTGAATATAGTTCCCTGTGCTATACATATACACACACACACACACACACACACACAGTAGGTCTTGCTGTCTATCTCCCCTTGACTTTAAAAAAAAAAAGTCTTTCTTTCTTTATTTTTGCCTGTGCTGGATTTTTGTTGCTGCACAGGCTTTTTTTCTAGTTATGGTGAGCCGGGGCTACTCTCTCGTTGTGGTGTGTGGGCTTCTCACTGTGGTGGTTTCTCTTGTTGCAGAGCACGGGCTCTAGGGTGCGTGGACTTCAGCAGTTGTGGCATGTGGCTCAGTAGTTTGGCTCCCAGACTCTAGAGCACAGGCTCAGTAGTTGTAGCACATGGGTTTCGTTGCTATGTGGCATATGGGTTCTTCCCAGATCAGGGATTGAACCTGTGTCTCTTGCATTGGCAGGTGGATTCTTTACCACTACCAAAGAAGCCTTCCCTTGACCTTTATTTAAAAATTCATAATGCTGGCAGGGAGAGACAAGGAGTATCATTCCATTATAATAGGGATTGCAAGTAGACACACAAAGTGGCACCTTTCCCTTTGTAGAATTCTCTATTTTGGACCTTTCACTCCAACTTTCTCACTCTAAAAGGGGAGGAGGCTGTGGCAGAGAGGCTGCAACATGGGCCCATCCCTCTAAGCTGAATCTTTAATCACAACACGAGAGCCATACAGGTGGGGAAGGGACAGTAGACATGTTTTACAACCCCACTGGTTGGCTGCCATGGGTGAATAATGGTCAAAAACTGGATCAATACCATCTTAATGCATATGTTCACACTGAAGTAAAAACCTTGAGGGGCCTTTAGCAGGAACGTCAGCCTTCAAGCTCCAACAAGCCATACCTGAGTGAGAACCTTTCAAGTGCCAAAGCTGCTGTTCTGACTCTGGGTGAACAAATACATGCTCTAGTCTCAACAGCTCACTAGAACCCTGCTGTGATATGAACTGATAGTCAGACACAATACAGTGACTTAAATCTCTAAATTGCATTTCACAATATTACTGGACCAAGTCCACATTCTGAGATCAGTTGCCACAGATCTTTACAATTCCACTAATTTTCTGGTGCCTTCCTCATTTTCTCTTATGCCTTGAGCCAAGGTGGCCATATAACATATGGTCCAGATTGGAACATTTTTAAGAATTCTAAAATGATAAAGAGATGGGATGCTAGGACAACAGGCATAACCTAGGGCTGTCTCTGGAAAACTGGAACATATAATATTCCTACCTGTAAAGAACTAACAGAAACAAAAAGGGGGAGGGAAGGGAAAAACAATAAATAGAAACACTGAGAGACTGCTACAAAGACACTCTAGAAACCGACTACACAATGGCATCTTATATATTTCTCACTGCGATGGGGTTCATTCAATACATCCTTATTAATAAGATATAGTAAAAATGCACTATGAGTGCTAACAAAGGCTGGTGGTAATGTGTGATGTCAAAAGAAGCTATGGTATTTCCAATAACACTTCGCATAAATGCCAATGAAATAATTTCTAGACTGCAAGGCTCCTAACAATACAATCTCAAGACACTGTCCTGGGAATGAATCACATTTGACATGCATTGTTTCTCTCACTTTACCCAGAGTCTCATAAGTGGGTTATCCAAATGGTTTCAGTATTAAAATTCTCCCAGCTTCTATTTTTAAACCAAACATGACAACAAACACGTCCACACTTGACAATTTTACAGTGCTTTCACATGCGTTATCTTAGCTAAGCTTTCAAATAGCTTTGTGAGATACCTTCTCCTGTAACGGATAAGAAAATTAAAGCTCTGAGAAGTGAGCTGCATGCATGACTTACTGTGCAAGTGCAATGATTATGTTACCCTCGTTTTCTGAGTATCTGACATTTAAAGCCTAAGACAGCTGGTATTCAAAACTATTTTTAATTAATTAAAACTCCTTTTTTGAATGAATGAATAAATTCCATAAGAAAAGGAATTGGTCCATATTTATTCCTGCATCTATGATCTCACTTTATGACCCAGAGAAGGCATATGTATATGTAAGGTATATGTACTAAATCTAGTACATATACAGAATTTTTTAAAGAATATGGGAATGTAAATAAAGATTAAAGGAACAAAGAATTTACTAAGTAGCTAATACATCTTAAAGGAGAACGAATATGTAGAAATGGTGATCTCTAACAGGTAGTAGATGAGCTTGGTGAAAGTGAAAGTTGTTCAGTTGTGTCCAGCTCTTTGTGACCCCATGGACTGTACAGTCCATGGAATTCTCCAGGCCAGAATACTGGAGTGGGTAGCCTTTCCCTTCTTCAGAGGATCTTCCCAACCCAGAAATGAACCCAGGTGTCTCACACTGCAGTGGATTCTTTACCAGCTGAGCCACCAGGGAAGCCCAAGAATACTGGAGCGGGTAGAATATCCCTTCTTTAGTGGATCTTCCTGACTCAGGAACTGAACTGGGGTCCCCTGCATTACAGGCGGATTCTTTAAATCCAGAAGGCTGAAATGTACTAGAGCAAGTAGATCCTTTAGTTTTCCACCTGATTTCCTTGGACTTCAATATCAGCTCTATGGATAACACTTTCCCCAAACTACCCACTGAAGATCTTGGATTGGAGCTGGTGTTTCATGTCTCTGCTGTATATAAGTATGGGCCAAAAGAAGTGAGGTCCTTCAGCGCCTTTACTATTTGTTCTTTTGAGTAAACAAGGAAAAAGTAGCTTGGAACAAATGAGACCCTGGCAAGAACTTTTCCTTCTAACACTTTCCTTTTAGTGTTTTTCCCCACTTGATACCATGGGTTCACACAACTATAGAGTTTTCTCCTCAAAACCACTCCCTTAAAGCAAATTGGAATGATTTTTTTTTTTAAGTCCATGCATGTGTGTATGCTCAGTCACGTCCAACTCTTTGCTACTCCATGGGCTGTAAGACCTCCAGGTTTCTCTGATTTTCCAGGCAAGACTACTGGAGTGGGTTACCATTTCCTTCTCCAGGGAATCTTCTGGCCCAGAGATCAAATCCACATCTCCTATATTGGCAGGACTGACTGAGCCACCTGAAAGTCGTGTCGGACTCTATGTGACCCAGGGACTGTAGCCTTCCAGCTTCCTCTGTCCATGGAATTCTCCAGGCAAGAATACTGGAGTGGGTTGCCACTCCCTCCTCCAGCAGATCTTCCCCACCCAGGGACTGAACCTGGGTCTCCTGCAGTGGCAGGCAGATTCTTTACCATCTGATCTACCTGGGAAGCCCCTGAGCCACTTGGGAAACACACATTTAATGGAGAAAGATTATAGAAACTAAAACACTACACTTTTTTTTCCTGAAACTTTCATTAGTTTGAGATCTGGTCAGTGCTAAAAGTAGATAATTATAATAGACTAAAAGTTTCATGGAAAGGCAGAGGAAAAAAACAAAGAGGTATGAAGTGATAGTTCTTAAATTTCAGCTTCTATAACTGCTTATCATATTTCAATAATATAAATACAATATAGCATACTCATAATACCAAGAAATATCATAAAATATCAGTATGTAATGAGATATCTACTCAGAGCTTATCTGTCTAGCCACTCTGGAAAACTGGAAAACTAATGAGAACAGAAAATAATCAAATAAATAAACTATAAGTAAGATAATATCTATGAACTTAGCTTATACAGAAATCCCAAACCCATGGCCAATTTACTCTTCTTTCATATGTTCTAAATATTAAATTTGGTTGTTTGGATACCATATCCCCAGTAGAAGGTCTGTACAGTCAAAGCTACTGTTTTTCCAGTAATCATACATGGATGTAAGAGTTGGACTATGAAGAAGGCGGAGTGCCGAAGAACTGATGCTCTTGAATTGTGGTGCTAGAGAAGACTCTTGAGAGTCTCTTGGACTACAAGGAGATCAAACCAGTCAATCCTATTGGAAATCAACCCTGAATATTCATAGAAGGATTCATAGAAGGATTGTTGCTGAAGCTGAAGCTCCAATATTTTGGCTACTTGATGCGAAGAGCCAACTCACTGGAAAAGACCTTGATGCTAGGAAAGATGGAAGGCAAAAGGAAAAGAGGGCAGCAGAGGATGAGATGGGCAGATAGCATCACCGACTCAATGGACATGAATTTGAGCAAACTCTGGAAAATAGTGGAGGACAGAGGAGCCTGGTGTGCTGCAGTCTATGGCATAACAAAGAGTCAGACACGACTTAGCAACTGAACAACAACTCCCTAGTAACCCCGGTCAGATTATAAAGTCATGGGGATTGCTTGAGAAAGTCGTAGTAACTCAAAGGCAAATTCCTACAGCAAGAAAAGAGATTTTAAAATAATGTTTAAAAAGCTGAAATGTTGGCACAAACATCCCTATAAGCTGTATGTTTCCTGAGGACAATAATCTTATAAGCACAGACCTAACTTTCTGTAAGAACCTTAAATTTTGTTCTATATACTGTCTAAGAAAGTCCGTAAGAAATGCTCTAAGTTCTTTGGCTATGTTTTTCTCTTTAAAAAAATTAAAGATATAATTCACATGCAGTAAAATTCAGTCTAAAGTTTTAGTATACAGCTTTGCAAGTTTGGACAAACATGTGCTCACTTAATCCCCATCGCAATCAAGATACAGGTTAGTTCTATGACCCGGACAAATTCCTCTATGCCCCTCTGTAGTTAATCCCTTCTTCACCCCTGTCCTCTGGCAACAACTGATCTGCTCTCCAGTTCCTATAGTTTTGGCTTTTCCAGAATGTCATATGAACAGAATTGTGCATTATTTTTAAACATGTCTGTAAGGATATAATCAATTTCATAAAATTTTCAAACCAAAATGGTTCAAGTGAGAGAGGGACAGAGAAAATATAATTTGAGGGACAAATTCTGGCCACTGGGAATGCTCAGTTCTCCAGAATAGAATATTCTCTGGTGAAGAAGCACAACCTATATTTTTACTGAAATATTTTAAAAATAATGCCTGGGGATACTTGTATTTTCCAAAGGTGTGTATAACTGTCTAGTTAGGTACCCTAAACAAACTTAGAAAGACATAAAAGTAAAACAAAGGGTCAAGCAATGACAGTATTAGATGCTGTTCTGCTTTGAACAGTTAGCTCCAGGAGTTTACCATCATGCTTTTGGTTCTCTTGTTATCCTGCATGTAGTCTAGACTAGCTGGAGAAGGAAATGGCAACCTACTCCAGTGTTCTTGCCTGGAGAATCCCAGGGATGGGTGAACCTGGCAGGCTGCCGTCTATGGGGTCGCACAGAGTCAGACACGACTGAAGCGACTTAGTAGCAGCAGCAGTCTAGACTAGTACTAAGCACACAGTAAACACTAACAAACGCTTGTTGGAAAAAAATGTTTAATTTTGTGGCCAAGCCAGATCATTAAGGAGAAAAATTAATTTGTGATCAAATTACAAAATAATGCTTGCCCTTGTTTCAGTTGCATAAACCAATGTGTATATTATTAGTTTTTAAACATTAGAGATTTCATTTCTTAAAAATGTGACCTCTCTTATTTCACTGATTATTAACTTTAGGCCTAATTCTTAAACTCCTAAAAATTTCATAGTAGTCCTTTTTACCCAGGTCAGTGGTAATACTTTTCTGAAAACAGCAGTACATACATAAAAAGCATGAGTACTTACCATCTTAACTTGAAAGCACAGTGAGTACACATCAGTTCAAAAATTTGTGCTTTGTTTAATTTGTGCTTTGTTTAACTGCTTTCCCAGAAGACAATACATAACTCAGTCTGTTAGGTCAGGATTCACTCTACTTCTGTTACAGAGGTTAAAAAGACCAGCCTTACTACAGACACTGAATGGAGAACTATTCCTGGTAAAGAATGATGCATTTTTTATGTAATGACACATCAATGACTACACTAAAATATACATTTTTCCCAAATACAAAACAAATCAAAGCTAAACCTAGTTCATTTATGTTAAAAATCCTTTGCTATTAGATCAGATTCTTATGGGAGAAACCTCCTAGAATCTGAAACAGAATTTTGCATGGACAATAAACAACAAAAAAAAAAGTATTGCAGAAAGGATCTTATGCTGCAAAAAAAGCCTTTAAAGAGGTCACTAATGTTGAGAGTTGTTTTTAAAATGATGAAGAGCAGATCTTAAAACAAGGTAATAGCTAGTTTAAGGTAGTAGTTTTGAAAAGTCTGTGAAAGTTATAGATCTTTTTACCAGAAGATGCACATACGTACACACAGAGACACACACAACTAAATGAGATTTCAAAAGGAGATGGAGGGTTGTCTCCCTACCTTCAACAGATCCAAAGTTCAAAACTTTTGTTTTAAAGTATAGTGAAAGTGGAAGTCGTTCAGTCGTGTCAAACTCTTTGCGAATCTGTATGTCCACGGAATTCTCCAGGCCAGAATACTGAAGTGGGTAGCCTTTCCCTTCTCCAGGTGATCTTCCCAACCCAGGGATCGAACCCAGGTCCCCTGCATTGCAGGCAGTTTCTTTACCAGCTGAGCCACAAGGGAAGCCCTTTAAAGTATATGATCTTTCCAAACTGTGATCTAACCAGATACTTTAAAATGACCATTACTTTGCTCTTTTTCTATGCTTCCAAATAGGTTTTCCTCTTTTTTCATTTTGTTTATAAAAAGGTTCATAACATATTAAACATGGAGCTATAAAGTAGAAGAAAAATATGATAAAATTACTCAGTTGGAAATATACATTAGGTTTTCCCAGGTGGCTCAGTAATAAGTAAAGAACCTGACTGCCAGTGCAGGAGATGCAGGAGACATGGGTTTGATCCTTGGGTTTGGAAGATTCCCTGGAGGATGAAATGGAAACCCACTCCAGTACTCTTGCCTGGGAAATCCCATAGACAGAGGAGCCTAGTGGTCTTTGGTCCATGGGGTTGCAAAGAGTTGGACACGAGTCAGCTACTGAGCACAGCACACACAAACCTGCATTAAAAAAAATCTTCTGCAACACTAGGGATACTTACCCTCATCATCACTCCAACACTGGGTTAGGACAGGCAAAGGCTCCAAGGAAAGGCACAGAAATAAAACTCAAACTACTACAAGGAAGTACTAATCTCTTCCATCGATAGTAGAAGCTAAATAGATGGAAGAGGGAAAAAAAAAAGGTGACAACTACCTATTTACTGTGAATGACACAGAAAGAAATTAATTTGCCTTTAGAAATTCAATTATATTTCAAATGAGAATTAGCTGTCACATAAATTCTTGTCTAGCTTGAATTTTTCTCCCTCTCAAAGATGGCAAATTCTATCAGCTGGTCACTCATGGAGCCACAAACCATCCCTCAGTTTTCGTGGCTGAGTGTGCCCATGAGACAGGAATTTGGGGTAGGAAATTTACAAAAGCACTGCTGAGATTAGCAAAAATCAAACATCTGTTCAAAAACCAGACCTGTCACTAAATGCCACTCTCCAATTTTCAGTTTGCTGAAATCTAAGTCAATTTAGAAGTGTTTCTGTAAAAATAACGTTTACTTTTTAAGGTTTGAGAGAATAAGGAAATGAGTCTTCGCATGTTACCCTCAGAGTAGGCTGTTCTCTCCCGCTACTTTTGGAAAGCACAAATAGAGTGGCAAGAGGATGTCTCCTCCCAAGTTCCTTAGGTGCAAAGCCATTGCTGTAAAATTCTTTGGAATTCCAATGCTCAGCACACCCTGTACATTGCTTTGTTTATGTGTTTATGATAGTGGTGGTGATGATCTTATTAGCTGTTTCACAGAACAATCCCTGTTTGGAAAAGGCAGAAAGAATACTAACAAAAAGAGATTATCAAGATGGATGCTCTTTACATCCAATAACCAAAGTAAACATGTGATAAGGTGGATTTTAGTGCAGGAAACAAGTTAGGTAAAGGACTTTCAGTTGTTTATCTGAAAAAGACAGAGTAAATATACACAAGCCCAGACTACCTCTAACCATACTGCACACATCTAACTGCATTAATTATCACTTTCATGGGGAAATCACATTTCTTACAGAAGAATTTCTCACCATTGCAGTTCTTTCCCCCACATAGGGAAAATGTTTTTCAGGTTTGGAGTATCACTGATGGTAAACAAAAATTTGATTTGGGCTAACAACATGGCTCTTGCCTACATCTATTTAAAAACTGACAATAAAATGGAGCACTCTGTTTCACTGCAACCTAGGCAGACATTTTAAAATGTTGATGTGTGTTCTAAAAAGGTTTTCCATTCAAACAGACTTCATCTGCCTGAGCAGTTAGGACAAAGCTGAATAGTCAAGAGTCTAATATTTTGCAAAGCATAGGATTTGGGATGAGAGATTTGGGGTTCCCTAACTCAGGTGTGGAATTATTCTAAAATAAAGCTATGTACAATGAAGACTTTACCTTGAGCCTGAGACAGGTAGGCAGGCGTGTGTGCGCTCATACATACAAACACACAGGAAGGCAGAAGGGAATGGTACTGCTTGGTAAAATCATCCAAGATCAGCAGATGGAAAGAAGATGGGCTCTTAGAAACTTACTGTAAATTACAAGAATGAGAGAAAATGAAAATGGAGACACATATTCAACTAAAATATAGTGAAATATAATCCTAGACAAAGTAAAAGGACAGCTTGGAAACACCTGATGAAGCCTGGTGAAACAACCTGTTTAGCATCAGATCTCTGCAGGAAGAGTATATCTTTTAGAGTGTTTTTATGGCTGAGCCTGGTGGACTACAGTCCATGGGGTCACAAAGAATAGAATACGACTTAGCAACTGAGCACACACATAGGCTCCTTTAGGAATGTAGGACTTACACAGAGATATGGTTTTTTATGTACTATGCATTTTATGATGCTTTTAAGTCATCACCCTTGTTTAGGTGAATGTATTAAAATACACAAAAATAAATGTAGTTAAATCCATTTGTACTGCTGTAGGTTACAAAGAGTAAACAGTCCTAAGTTGTTGACCTTGTTATGTACCTTTGCTCTCTGGCCCCAGCAGTGGCACAGTCAAACTGACCGGCAGGAAGAAGAACCATCCTGTGGAGGAGTCAGAAGGAAATTTCAACACTCAAATGATTCGAGGATCAAAGGAATCTATGGAAGAGAACTGTAGGGAACCAAGTGCTTCAATGGCAGAAATCAAACTCACCAAGTTTAAGACAACAAAGCTAGGCTCTCCTGAAAGGATGGACTTTTGTTTGCTCAGAACTTGGGAGCAGAGAACCGAAACATTCTTTGCCAAGTATTCTGCCTCAAGTTGACAAGACACACTGGGACACTTTACAGAGCTGGTGCCAGCAAGGGAATCTGAGCACCAATGGTGAGGAATCCTTTATCTGAGATTCTATCACTATGCTTATCCTGAGCAAAATCAGAGCATTCCTTACACAGCAGCTATAGTTACATCCCTGACAAGCTACAGTTCCCTCCTGGAAATGCGAGATGGTGGCCCAGAAGGCAAAACCTTAGGAAGGTATAGGAGAAGAGAGCTCCTCTGTCTGTGGGATTTTCCAGGCAAGAGTACTGGAGTAGGTTGCCATTTCCTTCTCCAGAGGATCTTCCCGACCCAGGGATCGAACCTGGGTCTCCCACACTGTAGGCAGACGCTTTACCGGCTGAGCCACCAGGGAAGTCGAAGAGAGAACAGAGGTGGTTAATACGGAACAAGTGATTTCAGCCAAGGAAGCTTTATAACTCCACAGGTAAGAAAAATAGCAGGAGCAGGGAGCCTATATGAGTGAACTCACTGCCCCTCCTTTCCCATTCATTCAGTCAAATCCTGTTCACAATCAGCCTCTGACACAGAAGGTGTTGTTTGTCTACATTTCGTGTCATGTTGGACAGGTCAGGGTTCCAGGCAGTGAGATGAGACCTGTCTTTCTTCATGGCACTGGTCTTCCAAAAGAATTCCTGGAACTGCAAGAGTCTATGATACATCATGAAAGTATTTAGATGCTTTAGAAGTTGATGAAAAGCCTCAGATAATTACAGTGTCAGTGAAAAAGAACGACAACAGTACACTTCTTGGATGAGCAATGTCTTAGTCCACCACCAATGATGGAGACCATGTAGCTAAATTAATTTGCCCCTCAATGGCTGCTCTACTCATACCTTAATCATTATTTTTGATAAGAATCCCTGGATCTTCAATTTTAGTTTCCCCAACAGTGACTGCTCCTATATAAGCTAAGATATAAAACAGTGGACATTCCATAAAGGCTTACAGAGTATGAAGCTGACAAGCAGTGCTTAGGATCTGGGAAAAACTACTCTCTTGATAGAAAACAACTGAGCTCCACTTCTTCATTATTGCCCAGAATGATGTGGAACAGAAGGGAAATGAGATGCTTATGATCCAGGTGAGGAAAGGGAAGAGGGAAGGTGGATACTAAACAAACAGAAATAAGCACCTAGCTTGCATGGTTAGATGTGCAAATAATGAGAAACAAGACATGGCAACTATATGGTACAAGAACACTGAGAAGTTTGAAATTATTCTGATAATAATCACCAAGGATTTGGTATATGGGTAACTAAGAGCAATTCCTCACTGTCTCCTGGGAAACTCCTAAATCTCATTTTATGAAAACAGACTGGGCTCTATTCCAGACCAATTGACACTTAAATATGACACTTGAATATGCATATTCTAAAAAAGCTCCTCCAATAATTCTGATGTATTGGGTTGGCCAAAATGTTCATTTGGGTTTTTCCATAAGATGGTATGGAAAACCAGAATTAACTTTCTGTCAGAATCACTGTCTGAGGCCATTAAAAAAACGGTCAAACTAATAACTAAGCCTCTATGTACCATGCACAGGTGGTTCAGTGGTAAAGAATCTGGCTGCCAAGGCAGGAGACGCAGAAGACACGAGTTTGATTCCTGGGTTAGGAAGATCTCCTGGAGAAGGAAATGGCAACCTACTTCAGTATTCTTGCCTGGGAAATCCCATGGACAGAGGAGCCTAGCAGGCTACAGTCCATGGGGTCGCAAAGAGTCAAACACAGCTGAGTGACTGAGCACATACCATGCAGAAACTGAGTTTATGATTCCTTACAAAAGGGCTAAAAAGGAACCTGAATGAATGGATGAGGAGAGAATATTAATAAATTGTGAATGCTATTTTTACTTTTTATTGTTCGACTAACATGGAATTCTTACTTCCTAATAATAGAAGGAATGAATATTCTATTTTAAGGACCAGGGCTTCTCTGGTAGCTCAGTCACTAAAGAACCTGCCTGTAGTGCAGGAAACCCAGGTTCGATCCCTGGGTGGGGAAGATCCTCTGGAAAAGGAAATGGCAAACCACTCCAGTATCCTTGCCTGGAAAATCCCATGGACAGAGAAGACTGGTGGGCTGCAGTTCATTTGGTCGCAAAGAGTTGGGCATGACTGAATGAACTAACACGGGTCTCAAAGGGGCTTATTATGAATAAGATGTAACATTTCCTTCTGTGGGTTATACTGGTCTTAATATTTTGGGGAAAGGGTTTGCACAAATAAATTCAGGATCTCTGGTTCTCTGAAAAGTACACTAGGGAACAAAGAGAAGAGCAGACATGCCCAAGGACCTCAGAATCTCGTCAGAGATGTGACCTTCTTCACAAAGGTGCCAAATGATCACAACAGAGAGTGGGCAAGGAAAGTTCCATGGAGCAGAGGACCTGGGAGAAGGGGATGCCTAGGGGATGGATAGAAAGAGAGGCCTGTAGTCCTGATGACTGACTCTTCCCATCTGTTCTCCTTAGGTTGGTTACCACAGTAGCATCATTCCCCTTGGCAGTGACTGGTTTAGGAAAGGACATGTGACTCAATCCCTGGTCAGAGGGATTTATGGAGACATTCTCTAGAAAACTTTTGAGAAACGTTTCCTCAATCCTAAAGGAAATACACAGTGCTGGTCTGGATGTGGTGCTTGGCACTTCTGCAGCCATTTCTGCAGCCATTCTGCCACCAAGCAGAGGATAAACCAGCAGACGGTGAACAACAGAGTGAAATGACATTAACAGCCTGGGCTTCTGATATCACTGGGCCACTGAATCAACCTCAAAAGCTGCTCTCTGGACTTAAGTTATGAAAAAGATAAACTTTTCTTACTGTATAAGCCAATTTGATTTGGGGTTTTCTTGGGTTGTTACTCACACCTAAAATATATTCCAACATGAGCACTAGAAAAATGAGCTAGAATGAACATTTGGGGGTCCCCAGACCAGGTTCAGCAATATGGATTTTGTAAGATAGGCAAAGATAATTTATTAATTAGGAGTGGCACTGCTGGTACTAACCTGAATGGCAGGAAAAGGTATAACAAGTATTATTATTTTATTAATATCCATAAATCTTTCATTTCTTTCTTTTCTTATGGGACAGAAAAAGCGAGTGTGTAAAAAAGGTCAAGATTGGTTACAAAATGGTACAGAAACTCATAATATGTGGAGAGAAAAGTCTGTTTTCTCTCATCATATATGCTTTGCTAAAATACTTACTTTCATTACATTCATTAATGAGGCACCAAGAAAACTTCCCTGTGGTAATCAATTCTAAGTTAAACCCTCGATGTAGCTTATAAGAAAGGAAATGTCCCCCAGTCTCTTTACACACAGACAGTCAATGTGTAGACACAGAATTATGAAAAGTCCCATTTGAAAGGATGGCTGTGCTTTGTGCCCTGAAGGTTGCTACACTTGCATTTGAAAGTAGAAATTATTAAAAAAACAAAAGCGATAAACTGATTTATTTTGCATGAAACCTCCATCTGCACCAGTTACAGCATATATAATAAGTAATTATCTTCTCCTAGTAATTATCTTCTCTAAAGCAAGAGAGTTCCAAAAAAACATCTATTTCTGCTTTACTGACTATGCCAAAGCCTTTGACTGTGTGGATCACAATCAATTGTGGAAAATTCTGAAAGAGATGGGAATACCAGACCATCTGACCTGCCTCCTGAGAAACCTACATGCAGGTGAGGAAGCAACAGTTAGAACTGGACATGGAACAACAGACTGGTTCCAAATAGGAAAAGGAGTACGTCAAGGCTGTATATTGGCACCCTGCTTATTTAACTTCTATGCAGAGTACATCATGAGAAACGCTGGACTGGGAGAAGCACAAGCTGGAATCAAGATTGCCGGGAGAAATATGAATAACCTCAGATATGCAGATGACACCACCCTTATGGCAGAAAGTGAAGAAGAACTAAAGAGCCTCTTGATGGAAGTGAAAGAGGAGAGTGAAAAAGGTGGCTTCAAGCTCAACATTCAGAAAACGAAGATCATGGCATCCGGTCCTATCACTTCATGGCAAATAGATGGGGAGACAGTGGAAACAGTGTCAGACTTTATTTTTCTGGGCTCTGAAATCACTTTAGATGGTGAGTGCAGCCATGAAATTAAAAGACGCTTACTCCTTGGAAGAAAAGTTATGACCAACCTAGACAGCATATTCAAAAGCAGAGATATTACTTTGCCGACTAAGGTCCGTCTAGTCAAGGCTATGGTTTTTCCAGTAGTCATGTGTGGATGTGAGAGTTGGACTGTGAAGAAGGCTGAGCACCAAAGAATTGATGCTTTTGAAGTGTGATGTTGGAGAAGACTTTTTAGAGTCCCTTGGACTGCAAGGAGATCCAACTAGTCCATTCTGAAGGAGCTCAGCCCTGGGATTTCTTTGGAGGGAATGATGCTAAAGCTGAAGCTCCAGTATTTCGGCCACCTCATGCGAAGAGTTGAGTCATTGGAAAAGACTCTGATGCTGGGAGGGATTGGGGGCAGGAGGAGAAGGGGACGACAGAGGATGAGATGGCTGGATGGCATCACTGATGTGATGGACATGAGTCTGAGTGAACTCCGGGAGATGGTGATGGACAGGGAGGCCTGGCGTGCTACAATTCATGGGGTCGCAAAGAGTTGGACATGACTGAGCGACTGAACTGAACTGAACTGAACTGATGGGACCAGATAGCAAAGGAGTAAGGAAATATCTGTGGGTGGGTGGGATGCAAGCATGCCAACACTGAACAGAAAGAGCAACAGCAGATACATATCATCCTAGAACTGCTTGTACCAATGTAGTTGTTCCCATCAACCAGTCATACGCTGACCCTGCCTTTTTTTTCCTCAAAACATTTATTTATTTTAATTGGAGGCTAATTTCTTTACAATATTGTAGTGGTTTTTGCCATTCATTGACACGAATCAGCCATGGGTATACATGTGTTCCCCATCCTGAACCCCCCTCCCTCCGCCCTCCCCATCCCATCCCTCAGGGTCATCAAAGTGCACTGGCCCTGAGCATCTTGTCTCATGCATGAAACCTGGACCGGTGATCTATTTCATATATGGTAATATACATGTTTTAATGCTATTCTCTCAAATCATTCCACTCTCACCTTGTCCCACAGAGTCCAAAAGTCTGTTCTTTGTATTTGTGTCTCTTTTGCTATCTTGCATCTAGGGTCATCGTTACAATCTTTCTAAATTCCATATATATGTGTTAATATACTGTATTGGTGTTTTTCTTTCTGGCTTACTTCGCTCTGTGTAATAGGCTCCAGTTTTATCCACCTCATTAGAACTTATTTAAATGTGTTTTTAATAGCTGAGTGGTATTCCATTGTGTATATGTACCACAGCTTTCTTATTCATTCATCTGCTGATGGACATCTAGGTTGCTTCCATGTCCTAGCTATTGTAAACAGTGCTGCAATGAATGCTGGAGTGCACATGTCTCTTTCTATTCTAGTTTCCTCGGTGTGTATGCCCAGCAGTGGGATTGCTGGGTCGTATGGCAGTTCTGTTTCCAGTTTTTTAAGGAATCTCCACACTGCTAGCCATAGTGGCTGTACTAGTTTGCATTCCCACCAACAGTGTAAGCGGGTTCCCTTTTCTCCACACCCTCTCCAGCATTTATTGCTTGTAGACTTTTGAATAGTGGTCATTCTGACTGGTGTGAGATGGTACCTCATCGTGGTTTTAATTTGCATTTCTCTGATAATGAGTGATATTGAGCATCTTTACATGTGTTTGTTAGCCATCTGTACATCTTCTTTGGAGAAATGTCTGTTTAGTTCTTTTGCCCATTTTTTGATTGGGTCGTTTATTTTTTTGGTATTGAGCTGCATGAGCTGCTTGTATATTTTTGAGATTAATTCTTTGTCAGTTGTTTCGTTTGTTATTATTTTCTCCCATTCTGAAGGCTATCTTTTCACGTTGCTTATAAGTTTCCCTCTTGTGCAAAAGCTTTTAAGTTTAGTTAGGTCTCATTTGTTTATTTTTGCTTTTATTTCCATTGCTCTAGGGGGTGTGCAATGGCAACCCACTCCAGTACTCTTGCCTGGAAAATCCTATGGACAGAGGAGCCTGGTGGGCTGCAGTCCATGCAGTCGCAAAGAGTCAGACACAACTGAGCAACTTCACTTTCACTTTCCGCTTTCATGCATTGGAGAAGGAAATGGCAACCCATTCCAGTATTCTTGCCTGGAGAATCCCAGGGACGGCGGAGCCTGGTGGGCTGCCGTCTATGGCGTCGCACAGAGTCGGACACGACTGAAGTGA
Source organism: Neotragus moschatus (assembly GCA_006410615.1). NCBI lineage: Eukaryota > Metazoa > Chordata > Mammalia > Artiodactyla > Bovidae > Neotragus > Neotragus moschatus. The sequence goes on from SJYA01001205.1 coordinate 379,424, forward strand.
CTTAGCAGGGGGTGTGACCCTGCCTTTTTGTTAAGACAACAATCAGGTCTTGACTAAGTTTTCTGTAGCCTCTCTCATTTCCCTTTGTTGACGTTCCACAGGAAACTCATCTTTGCTTTCGATTAATTACCTTTATTCCTAAATTTATCCCCTTTCTTCTTAAAATGAACACTCATGTTCCACTAAGAGATGAGCTAATATATGCAAAGTGCCTAGTACAGGGCCTGACATATAAAGGGTATGAAGTAAATAAACTATTATTATATTCTGCTGTTTACTGCACTTTTATCTCCCCCAGTATAAGCCTTGGGAGTCCCTGAGCCCAGTTCTCTCACATTTGGACTGTAAACTGCATCTCTGAAACACTGTTTCTCTACTCAGAATTCTGTAGTGCTGTTCTGGACCTTCACTGAGAGAAAGAAGATTCAGTATTTGTTATTTATATTTGTTTCATAGACCAATGCATTTTCTCTGAAGACATGTGTCTGGATATTTATGACTTGTTTGTCTATGATGTGCCTTACAGGAACCACAAGGATAGTTAAGTTACTGAATCATAAAATGTCATTCCTTTTCCTAGTAACTCATCTGAGCAGATGGCAAAGGACTATTTTTACAGCTTGTTTCTCTATTACATGTAGAAATATTTATTAACATTGTATTTCTGTTGCATGTGTGCAACCAAGTTAGGCAGCTGCCAGGAAGGCTGGGGGAAGGGAGATTGAATGGTCATACATTCAGGGTTTTGTCTGAGCAGGTGAGCAAGCCTCACCTGAGGGATAAGAAGCAAGGAACACCCACTAATTCCTCTGAAGTAAAAAGATGTTAAGCAAGGCAATACCAACAGTCACCCAGAGTTGCTCTCACTGCATAAGGCTGTATTTCATTAAATCTGAGATGTCACCATCACAAAATTGACAGTATTTTATGTACCACTGAGAAATCAAAAGCACTTAAGTGGGGAATTGAACAGACACAGGAGTCCTGCATGAAGCTGGAGCACCAAAAAGCCACAGAGAACGGTAGAAGGGGTAAGCTGGAAAGAAAAGATACTGGGAAACACTGGTGTACACACAGAGAATACAGGAAATTAAAGGGAGGGTTCAAAAAGTTGAATAAAATGCAGGGAAATTTTTGAAGTAATTTAAGGGTGGGTTCAGGATGAATATTATAATTTGGGACAACGGAGAGTGGGATGAAATTGGGAAACAACTTCACTGATTGGAGAGATGAGCAGTCTAGAAAAGAGCACCAAGTTCTCAAAGTCTTCAAGTATACAGTATGTTCCCCAGGCCAACCCACTCAGGAGACTGATCGTTTTAAAATATGAGTCCATGTTTGGCAGAAAAGGCTTGAAACTTTTCATTGATTTTATTCTGAACATTTGTTTGAGTATCTCTCATGATATTTCTTTGGTGGTTATTCAGTTAACAAAGCAGGGAAAGGCAAAGCCCTATTCAAAAATTTTAAAAAGTGATTAAAAAATTTTGAGTTCTGGTCTTTTCTAGACATTCTGTACAGAAGCAAGGATATAGAAATACAGACTTTTTGACAATGGATAATTATCAGAAGATTCAGCACACATTTCCTGTGGATAAAAAGAGAAAAGGCAAAAACATGGAGGCCTGGAACTTTCCCAGAAATAAACAATTTTTCTGGGAAACTTGGATATAAGGTTTATTTTACCTAGGTCAGACTGCTAGCCAACATTTTTGTTGGACTCAAGTTCTTAAAGATTTAAATGTTTCCTATTCTCAACCTTTGGCTTACAGCTAAATACTGAACAGTTCTTATCTGGGGGCCCTACTTGATAAGAACTTGGGAAAATGTACTAAAAATATGTCTTAACAAATCTTTCTCACGATAGGAGCAGTCTTTTTCCTCTTTGAGGAAATCTGGTTCTTATTGCTAATCTGCAGGAATCTGCTACTGAAGAAGGGCCCTGTGGGCTTGTGGGGTCTCCTCTGGACATTAACAACCTTAACTGCTGTATAACCTTGGCAGCACCTTTCAGACCCCAGAGTATCTTATAAATGCGGGTTTCTCTGACATTTACATTAGGCTGCTCAAGGGCATAAGCAAGTCCATGTCAAGATTTCAATTTTAAATTAAAGACTGGGTATATGTCTCTTGTACTTAGAAGCAGAATCTCTTCGGTGGTTTATTGAGGAAGTTTTAAGTTGCATTTTAAAGGAGATAAAAATTCTTTTGTTTAGTGCAACTTTTAGGATGCTTCTCTGCAGCTCTCCAGGTGCATACTAGATTCATTTGAAATTTAAGAAATCATTTACACATTTATCACTTGCTCCCATTGGATTTTAAGCTTCTTCCAGGACAAGACCTATGCCTTATTCACCCTCACAGCCATCTTTCACCACACCTAGAGCAGTGCCCCATCACAGCCTTAGGGGCCATGAGTGAAGAGGTTTACAGATGACTGTCTTCTTTTTGCTCCAAGGGAAGTCTTTTACAGAGGTTGAAAGCACAAGTCATCAATTCCAAATAAATTTTATCAGGTTCCAGGAGCTGCTCTACTGGTTCAAGTTAGACTACACCTTTATTCTCTTCTTTTCCTCCCTTGTAAAGTGCCAAGACACAGCACAGCAACAAAAGTGGTCACAGCAAACTGTGTGGTATAAGCTTAAGGAAGGGTTGAAAACAATTTTAGTGAAAAATATACTTCCTATTAAAAGAAAAAAACTGAGTAAATTTCACTTTTGAAAATCCCGATTCAATATTTCTCTGAATATTGTGCAAAGTTTGCATTCTCTCTCCCTTTCTTAATAAGCAGCTTATTTACAGGCTACCAAGGATGAAGAGCAGTGCATAAGTAAGTCCAAAACCCCCATTATATAGTCTGAACTCCGTCAATAAGAATCTGTGAATAACTAAACATCTGCACTTGGGCAAACCGCCTACCTCTTATAAAGAAACACTCTTTTTCTTTTAAACCTTGAAGGACTATTGAGAAAATTAGTACTTCAATCTACACAACACATCGAAGTGTGAAATTTTATACAGACTTGTATATTTGTACAATGAAAATGAATGGTAGAAGAGATTTTTACTGCTGTTATTGTCCAAAAATAACCATTCAACAATTCAATGGAATTCTAGAATTATTTTTATCTTTCTCTATTTTTCTATATTGATAACATTTGTTAGAAATGAACATGTATTGTTTTTTTTTTTTTACCAAGCCAACAGTTTTTTTTTTTTTAATACAGATTTTTGAGTAGTAAAAATGGAGGAAATGGATTTTAGACAAATTAAGAATTTCATGACAGTTTAAAAAAAAGTGCTAACAGGATCCATGGGTACATGGATTCATGCTAGGTTTGCTCAAATGTGTGAGAGACAGAGCCTCAGTAACCATGCAGAACTCTTGAGGGACTAGGAAACTGTCAAATGGATACAAGCTTTGAGGCTGGGAGTTCCGAGTTTTAAGTGTCAACTGTGCCACTAGTTGGCGTGGGACTCTTGTCAGATAGTTTAACCTCACTGTGGTTTCCTTATCTGCAAGAGGGACTCACACACACACATACACACACACACACACACACACACACACACACACACACCATACACAAAGGAGTGACAATAACACAGTAAAACAGTTTAATCTGGGCAGTTAAGGTATGGGTTTCAATTAGTGCCTCTAGGGTGGTAGGCAGGTAAGTGAATGTGCCAGAAAGATGCAAAGCTGCCTGGTGGTGACAACATGCTCCAGTCAGTTTAGGCACCAGAAAGCCTGGTCAGAATATTTGATTTGGCTTCACTTTACTGGGACAAGCACCTTCCCCATATATCTGTATCCTTCAAGTGTTGGTGGCAATGTGGTTGTCTTTCTACTTCCTAGAATTATTTTGAAAATAAAATAAGATAAACACAAAAACAACTTGAAAGTAAAAACAAAAAAGAATTTAGAAGTATTCTGAAATTATTTCAGCACTTTAGCCCTTCAAGTTTAGATAAGCCAGATGGAAGAAAATAAATTAAAGAATTTGACCTAAGAGTTAACTCTGATAAACCAAATGACTACTACTTTTCAATCTGGAATAGGATCAATTTTTTTTAAAAAAGCACATTGTGCACAATGATGTTAAAATGTGAAATCATATATACAGCACCAAGTACCCAGGGGATGTTCAGCGAATGAAAGTGGCTTGCACAGAAGCAGAAGCCAGGGCCTCCTAGAGCATTTATAACACCATGTGGTAATTGGATGTCCACCCTCGTGCATCTTCCACCAGGATGTGTGTGAGCTACTAGACTGCACAGGGGATTTCATGGGTTGGGGGTGAGGCCTGGGCAAGTGTATTTAAAAAATCCAACTCACTGAGGATTTTGATGGTATATAGCCAGGGTTTAGACCCACTAACCTAACTCAATATGGTAATCTCCATCTTCCTCAGAACTAAAGAGGTAAGATATTAACAAATCATCTTTCTATTCTGGTGAGAGGGAACAATCAATAATAAGACTAATTTTTACTGGGTACAGAATTGTGCAAATCCCTGTTGCATGCGGAGAGGAATCAGGAAACCTATTCATGACTGACAAAAGACAAGTACACCTAGAAAATCTCTTCCAAAAATCTTTCTGAACTTCTCTTGTAGGCTTTCTATTCAAACGGTTAAGGAGCTCCAATATTAGCTTCAGGAGCTTTGGAACGATCAAAAAGTCGATGAATCCAACAGGTAAGTTTATAGCTGTAATCTGCCTGTTTCATCCAAGATAGCCTTTCATTTATTCTTGTCATGGGCTTCCTAAGGCAGTTTTGGGGATTTGTTCTTATATTCTCATTCTCTCTCTCAATATCTCTTTTTCCAAGAGGCTTAAGCAACACCAGAGGTCCTCAAGATAAGCCAAAGCCTTCTGGCGGAGCGTCCAAACTGTATCCCCTTCACTGGTAAGGGCATAGTCCACACATGAGAGTCAATGTAAGATGCCACATGAGTTATGTGCATGTGGAGCAAGTGAGAGGAAGTGAGAGTGCAGGCAGGGCTGGCAAGTGGGTTCTGGGCTGTGCTTGTTCTGCTTAGAGGAGAGGGCAACTCATGATCTTGATGAGAGAAACAGAAAGAAAATGTCAACAGTAGCTGGAAGAATGAATGTCTATTAGCCATGGGAAAGGAGGAAGTGGATGATCATGAAGTTTCAGACTCTTCATCTCTAATTGCCCAGAATCTGTGCTCCTTGAAGATTTAGAAACAGAGTAGATTCACCAGTACTAGATGATTCATGTCTAAGGCCTTTAAGTCTACTTTTTTTCCCTCCAGTAATGGGCCACGGGATATTAGAAAACCCTGTGTGGATTCAGATTCCTTTTTTGACATGATGCCTTGAGAATCTCCAAACTGCTAAGTCAGTATGAAACTCAAACCTGACTTGAGTGCATGTGGGGGCTTTNTTTTTTTTTTTTTAATACAGATTTTTGAGTAGTAAAAATGGAGGAAATGGATTTTAGACAAATTAAGAATTTCATGACAGTTTAAAAAAAAGTGCTAACAGGATCCATGGGTACATGGATTCATGCTAGGTTTGCTCAAATGTGTGAGAGACAGAGCCTCAGTAACCATGCAGAACTCTTGAGGGACTAGGAAACTGTCAAATGGATACAAGCTTTGAGGCTGGGAGTTCCGAGTTTTAAGTGTCAACTGTGCCACTAGTTGGCGTGGGACTCTTGTCAGATAGTTTAACCTCACTGTGGTTTCCTTATCTGCAAGAGGGACTCACACACACACATACACACACACACACACACACACACACACACACACACCATACACAAAGGAGTGACAATAACACAGTAAAACAGTTTAATCTGGGCAGTTAAGGTATGGGTTTCAATTAGTGCCTCTAGGGTGGTAGGCAGGTAAGTGAATGTGCCAGAAAGATGCAAAGCTGCCTGGTGGTGACAACATGCTCCAGTCAGTTTAGGCACCAGAAAGCCTGGTCAGAATATTTGATTTGGCTTCACTTTACTGGGACAAGCACCTTCCCCATATATCTGTATCCTTCAAGTGTTGGTGGCAATGTGGTTGTCTTTCTACTTCCTAGAATTATTTTGAAAATAAAATAAGATAAACACAAAAACAACTTGAAAGTAAAAACAAAAAAGAATTTAGAAGTATTCTGAAATTATTTCAGCACTTTAGCCCTTCAAGTTTAGATAAGCCAGATGGAAGAAAATAAATTAAAGAATTTGACCTAAGAGTTAACTCTGATAAACCAAATGACTACTACTTTTCAATCTGGAATAGGATCAATTTTTTTTAAAAAAGCACATTGTGCACAATGATGTTAAAATGTGAAATCATATATACAGCACCAAGTACCCAGGGGATGTTCAGCGAATGAAAGTGGCTTGCACAGAAGCAGAAGCCAGGGCCTCCTAGAGCATTTATAACACCATGTGGTAATTGGATGTCCACCCTCGTGCATCTTCCACCAGGATGTGTGTGAGCTACTAGACTGCACAGGGGATTTCATGGGTTGGGGGTGAGGCCTGGGCAAGTGTATTTAAAAAATCCAACTCACTGAGGATTTTGATGGTATATAGCCAGGGTTTAGACCCACTAACCTAACTCAATATGGTAATCTCCATCTTCCTCAGAACTAAAGAGGTAAGATATTAACAAATCATCTTTCTATTCTGGTGAGAGGGAACAATCAATAATAAGACTAATTTTTACTGGGTACAGAATTGTGCAAATCCCTGTTGCATGCGGAGAGGAATCAGGAAACCTATTCATGACTGACAAAAGACAAGTACACCTAGAAAATCTCTTCCAAAAATCTTTCTGAACTTCTCTTGTAGGCTTTCTATTCAAACGGTTAAGGAGCTCCAATATTAGCTTCAGGAGCTTTGGAACGATCAAAAAGTCGATGAATCCAACAGGTAAGTTTATAGCTGTAATCTGCCTGTTTCATCCAAGATAGCCTTTCATTTATTCTTGTCATGGGCTTCCTAAGGCAGTTTTGGGGATTTGTTCTTATATTCTCATTCTCTCTCTCAATATCTCTTTTTCCAAGAGGCTTAAGCAACACCAGAGGTCCTCAAGATAAGCCAAAGCCTTCTGGCGGAGCGTCCAAACTGTATCCCCTTCACTGGTAAGGGCATAGTCCACACATGAGAGTCAATGTAAGATGCCACATGAGTTATGTGCATGTGGAGCAAGTGAGAGGAAGTGAGAGTGCAGGCAGGGCTGGCAAGTGGGTTCTGGGCTGTGCTTGTTCTGCTTAGAGGAGAGGGCAACTCATGATCTTGATGAGAGAAACAGAAAGAAAATGTCAACAGTAGCTGGAAGAATGAATGTCTATTAGCCATGGGAAAGGAGGAAGTGGATGATCATGAAGTTTCAGACTCTTCATCTCTAATTGCCCAGAATCTGTGCTCCTTGAAGATTTAGAAACAGAGTAGATTCACCAGTACTAGATGATTCATGTCTAAGGCCTTTAAGTCTACTTTTTTTCCCTCCAGTAATGGGCCACGGGATATTAGAAAACCCTGTGTGGATTCAGATTCCTTTTTTGACATGATGCCTTGAGAATCTCCAAACTGCTAAGTCAGTATGAAACTCAAACCTGACTTGAGTGCATGTGGGGGCTTTCCATACACATGTTCAATAAGGTCAGTAATGCTTCATAAAGCTCACGTATAATGATCTAATTTTGGCAGAGCTAATACAAAGAGTTCAAAACTAATTTATCCTTGATAGCACTTATTAACCATTTATCCTGCTAATTTTATCTGATATCCATCAACTATTCAGTTATTCTTTTTATCAGATGAAACAAAAGTACAATTCTTAGCTATAATACATGACTTTCCTCAAAGGGTGAAAATGGACTTCAATGAAGGAGCTTGAAAACCAGAGAGACAATTAAACATCTTAGATTTCTGGTATTGAGTATTCTGAAATTATTTTGGCAGTTTAGCCCTTAAATAAAAGTTTAGATAGGCCAGATGGGAGAAGATCAAATTAGAGAATCTGACCCAAGAGTCAACTCATAAATCAAATGATTACTCCTTTCAATCTAGAATGTGATCAATTTGGTTAGCAAACTGGTGCCTTATATTTAGGTCAAGACAAAAACTGTCAACAGGACTGTAGTCACTGAAAATAAAGAAATGCTAGTTTTTATTGCTGATTCTACTCTATCCTAACTTTTCTTTTTCTTGCACATTATTACCTGTTGCTTAAGGTGACCCACAAAATCTGGTTTTAGATGATGGATTGTTAAAGAGTTAGTGTCCTATTCAAAGAAAGGGTGGGAAAAGAATGGGATGTGGTTAATTACACTGAGTAACACAGAGTAAGAGCATTTCAGAAGATACCAGCAGCTGAACAAAGTCTTGTGGCTTGCCCAGACCTGAACCAGGCAACTGAGAATGTTAACAGAAGAATTTAAACCAGCTAAATATACCTGGAGAAACATTCCCACCTGAGGAAAATCTAGATTTTAAAGTATTTTTAAATTATAGCAAAGAACTAAAATTTTAATTAAAAACTTTTAATATGGGAATATATTATATATAAACCCTCTGAAAACTACAGTAATGCTAACTTGAGAAAATCTGTGTTCTGTAAACTGTATGTACCTAACAATTTGAAGGCAAGATTCCTTGTGGATTATTAAATATCTTTATCCATTCTGTCCCTAGCTGAATGCTGGAAAGCTATTATGATTACATAGCAGTCCATCTGATTATAAAAGAATGGCATATTTAGCTATTCTGACTTAATGCCAGCTCTTCTTTGTGTAAATACAGTTTTTCAAAGTTTAAGGCAACTTGTGTGTTTAACTGCTGTGACACCATGGACTATAGCCCATCACGCTCCTCTGTCCATGGAATCCTCCAGGCGAGGATACCCGAGTGGTAGATCTTCCTGACCCAGGGATTGAACCTAGGTCTCCAGCATTGCAGGCGGATTATTAATTGTCTGAGCCACCAGGGAAGCCCTAACTGGGCCCACCCAAATCTGATGCTATGCAAAGGGTAAATTATGCCTAGCATCTGTCCTGAGGTAGAAGTGGTTAGGATAACAGTTCACTGCTGATTTAGTTTTATTTTACCTGTTTTCTCCTGTCCTATCTTCCACTCAACTAGATAAAAAAGACTAAGGATTGAGATGCCTCTAAGTACTGTATGGCTTGAAAAATTACATTTATATAAACAATTTTTGAGGCATGAGATGAATCCTATCCCAAGCCTCTCAACCTCCCCTATTCCTTTAAGACAAGTATGGACTATGAAGAAAAAACTGAAGATTTGGCCCTATAGGGGACTTTCAAATGACCTGAGCATGTGCTTCTTTAAAAAGAGTGGCTTGCACTTAGTTATGGCTTATAGTTTTTTTCTCCTAAGGGTGTTATGGATTGTCACCAATAGATAGTAAATGTAAGTTCAGAAAATGTTAACTCCACATTTAAAAACATTTTCTTAATTTACAAGTTATCCAAATAAACAATATTAATCCCTTGCTTCTTTCCTCCAACAACTTTATTCTCTATTTTAAGGCTGCAGGTAAGTTTGTTCAAACTACTAGAAGGAGGAGACTGTACTTAGAATAATAGGGTGGAGCCAGTTCTGCCTCAGGACAGACATGAGACGGTAGGAGCCAGAAGAGAAAAGGCAGTCTCCCCACCCAGTGTGTACAAGGCTTTCCTACTGAATCAAAGCTTCTCTTCCCAGATGACAAATTTGAGTCTTGTGGTTGAAGACTTTTTTTTCCCATTGAGTAAGCTTCCTTATTCATAATCATTCAAAAAATTGTTTTATGGACGTGAAGAAGTGAATTAGGTATCTAAAAGTGAACATGTTTTCTTTAAAATTTAAGTCTTTGCTTGTAAAGAAATCATGTCCTGATAAATATTTTGACAAGGAGACGATACCATTTTCCTGCATTAGAAATGTGGACCTGTTAGAATTCCCTGGCAGTCCAGTGGTTAGGACTTGGAGCTTTCACTGCCTTTGGCCAGGGTTAGAACCCTGGTCGGGAGAACTAAAATGCTGCAAGCTGTGTGGCATGGCCAAAAAGAAAAAAGGTGATCTGGAAGTGAGAATACTCAGCCTTTTCTCAGTGAATGCCTCAGTTCTACACCACACAGGATCTAGATCTAGACCTGTCTAATGTATTCTTAGAAATACTGTTCTTTATCCAAAGTAAGCTAACCACAGTAGTATTAGCAGAAATAATCTTCAGGAGGAAGTCTAGTGTGCAGGGTAGATAACGGGGGCAGGTAGGCCATATGTATTTTTTGGTAACTGCCCACCATAAGTGTGGTGTCCAGAGGGTGGTTCCATAAATACTGTTGACTGACAACACCCAGGATTCATTCCTTCCTCCACTCTGCCCACACCCTCTTTCCATGAGATATTCCATTCCATAAATATGTTTTCTTTTTGACAACAAAAGTGATAAGCCTTAAGTGGAGCTTATTCCTGAGAGAAACTTAAGCAGAAAAGAGGAAAACAGAACAAGTAGTGCAAAGCACGTATAGATGTGTCAGGACCTGGCCTGCTGATCTGAACTTATGCCAAAGAAGATAGGTGCGGAGCAGCACCCTATCTGCCTAAATTGACAGTGGGAAAAATTCAGTCTGAGAAGCAATTTTTCCTACCAGCCCATTTTGCGAGTGCCTCCTCTTACAGCCAAATGAAAGAAGAGTAGCTGGCTCCCTATCACCGTGGAGCAGCTGAAAAGGTGACACTGGGCTCTTCCTTCCAGGCGGGCTTTTGGCCAAGAGGAAAAGTACCCTCTCAGACTAAACAGGTACACCCAGGTGAGCAAGGGCTGATGTTTTTTAAAAAATTAATAAGAAAGTAAAAACCAGGATATTAGACATTTGCCATTCCTCACTCCTTTTTCCTTCCCTCCAACTAATTCCATTTTCTTTTTGAAGACAAAGGACACATCTATCTGTGAATTATAAACATCTAACAGCAAAGCTGATAGGTGACAGCTGTTGGATACAAAGTGTTAAACTAAGCCACTGATAACATTGATATCTGAACAAATACAGAGAGCCTAAAAGTTATCCCCACTTACTGAACACATTTTTCACCCTATCATTTCATTGCTATCCCATAGCTGGTCCAGAATCACTGTTAGCCACTCCTGCTTGTTTCTTATGAAAAAGCACACTCAATGCCACCCAATACACTTGCAGCTACTATGGACAGCACCTTCTCCACTGCCCGGAGGAAAAAGGAAAGAGGAAACAGAAAAACTCCCTTTCCTGTGAGGTATAGAAATGAGATCCTGCACGTTCAGCTTGATTTCCCTCCTTTTCTGCGTCTTCAGTAGTTAAAGATGTGAGATCACATTTAACTTTCCAAAAGGCTGATGATACTGCCATCTAGTGAACACAGTCTTTATGCCAGAAAGACAAAAATGTAAGTGCTCATGGGCCCATTATTTCTCAAGTAGAGTTCAGAAAGTATGATAAGCAACCTATTTTAATCTCATAAGTATCACTTATTATAACATTTTAAAAGAGGGGGAAAGGTACTGAAAGAAGGTCTGCAGTCTATGTATCATTCTTTGTATTATCAGCACAACAGGCGCCTAGAAGCAAATGGTACTTTCCTGTAAAGCACAGAAGCCCTGCACTTCCTCCAGCAGTGAGGGCTATGGCTGCACTTAGGATCAGCACTTTGTTGATGGCGTAGCCTACTAATCCATGTGTGGTGAGTACCTGTGCTTTTTTTGAGTAACTAGCTTATTGAATCCTAAAGACCCTGTGAGCCATGGATCCGGTCACAATTCTTTCCTTGCCTTGGCTGCTGGACAGCACAGAGTTAATCAGCCCATGTCTAGTGTATTTACAAGCCCTTACACAATACATGTTCTATCTTCATCCCTCATTTCCCCTTCTGGCTATTTCCCTCTGTCTGAGTAGCCTCACCCACTGATCATTAATTTCATTTTGTATATCCTTAAGTCACCATTGGCAACCCACTCCAGTACTCTCGCCTGGAAAATCCCATGGACGGAGGAGCCTGGTGGGCTGCAGTCCAAGGGGTCGCGAAGAGTTGGACACGACTGAGCGACTTCACTTTCACTTTCCACTTTCATGCATTGGAGAAGGAAAGGGCAACCCACTCCAGTGTTCTTGCTTGGAGAATCCCATGGACAGGAGCCTGGTGGGCTGCTGTCTATGGGGTCACACAGAGTCGGACACGACTGAAGTGACTTAGCAGCAGCAGCAGCAAGTCACCATAAATTCTTTTCTGAAAGACTGAGTACATACAAATGAAATCCACTGTCATTTGTTGTGTGTATGATGCCACAGTGGGAACCCTGATCATATAACCATAAATATATGGAAGACAAGTGTCATAGGTCATGGTGATTCCTGCCTTGTGTGGGTCCCCTTTCCACTTGTTAACTCCTCATTAGAAGAAGAGCTGATGGTCAAAACCAGGATTCAGAGTTATTTCTCAGTTACAATCACTGTCTTCTACATATTCCAGTATGGCCTCAGAAGACATCATCATCTTAGGGTGAAGGTTAAATTCATCTTAGGATTGTATGTTAAATTTCTTCAGCTTCTTTACCTTAAGGGATTACTTTTTCATTTTCCATCTGACAAATTCATTGACTCTCACTGCTTTTACATCTTGTGCTATTTCTAAATACCTCTGGAGAAGGAAATGGCAACCCACTTGGAGATAAGTCTAGAAACCCAGTTTAACATTACTGGAAACTAAAGTACTGAGTCAGTGAGGAACTTGGCCAGGTTAGCAGGACTCTTTGTTCAGTGACAATTATCTGAGACTTACTAAAAGATTCCTTAGTTTGCCTATTGTTTTTATAGGTAATAAGCTTGGACCAGGCACAATACTAGCAAATAGAATGTTGGGGACTGACAGATAACAGCCCCAAAGGCCAAAAACCACCATGCATGTCAGGTCAACCTTCCGTATGAAATGAGGATGGAGATATGGTTGACAGGCAGAGTAATAAGGCAACCTAATTACACTCAGCCTGAAGTAGCAAAATGAGCACATACAGGACAGAGAGGATATATTTTAGAGAAAAATAATTGTGAATAATTCAAAGAAACAACCAAATTGCATTATTTTTCTATGGACTCATGGAATAAAGTAACACTTCTGTGACGAATGATCTTATGTATGGGCTTCTTTCTCTTTGCTCAGCCACAATTCCAAAAAAAAGTGGGAAGGACTACACATCTGATTTCTGCTGGTAGGTCTAGAAGATGAAATCAAACAGACACTCAGGTCACAGACTTGCAGCCAAAAGCATATTCTTCCCTTAGCATACCAGGACTGTCTCCACTGGCCCTCCTAGCTTTTCAAGCCTAGTCATCACTCCAGGCCCTGGAGTACACAATTCCTCTTTTATCTAGAAGGATTCTTCAATGACCTTTAAACACAGGAAAGTTCAGGCCTGCTGGTTCCAGCCACCTCTTGATAGAGTCAAGGGGGCATGGAAATCACTTAACATTACCTGATACCAGAGGCTGCACTTTGTCAACCAGCTACTATGCAAACCAACACTTCATACTGCTGTGTCTTGTCCAAAGGAAGAACTGCTTCTTGGATTCCATTTTTCAAATCAAAAAAAAAAAAAAAAAAAAAAAACCAGTATTTTATTTTTAAACTACACAGTATACCATCACTACTTCCATATCATTCCATTCATCACTACTATCTTTTCTCATTCAATATGACCTGTGATTAAGGGCTCACTTGGAATGGGACTGAGGTCCCACAGAGAATTTGTATTTTATATACTTCTACACCATGCTCATTTATTAGGATGATCATGCATTTATAATCAAAAAAAAAGAGTCTTTGATAAATAGAAACTCTAGCCAAATCAAACCTTTAGCCTTGTTATTCTTGTGAATTTATCACAAAGAAATAATTTATAATGGCCTGAAGAAGTACCAAAGAATTACACACAAGCCACATTTTTAACTTTAGGAAGATGGTTTATAGATTATGGTATTTTAATATGATTAAATACTATTTATCATTATAATTGTAAAGGCTTTGTAAATGAATGGAAATCTGTACATCTTAGGTAAAAGTAGTACTCCAAATAAACCACATAACTAAAATGTAAACTAAATGTATGTAAGAAAGATGAAATGTCATATTAGAGTAGTAGAATTTATATATAATTTAAAATATTTCACTGATTTTCATACCTGCTACACAGTGGTTCAAGGAAAATTAATTTTACCATAGTTCCATAGACTAAGATACTGACCTACCTCTCCTTTATTTAGAGTTACCTTCATTGGAATTTACAAGCATTCCTAAATTTTGCCAAAGTTCACTAAAGAAGTTCCAATGACTTAAAAGATAAAACATAGTAGCAGGATCAAGGTCTACAGGGTCTATTTAAAATGGACTTGAGGTAGGGACTAGAAATTTAAGGAATTCTTAAAATTTACAAACAACTCCATTTAAAATATAAGTCATAAACCTATCAAAGTTCTTTCTAAATTAAAATACTTCAATGGTATCACAAAAACATCATAATGACCAGTTTAATAACAAGTAAATTTTTTCTAGTCAAAGCCAACTATTAGGTGTGGACAGTCTTTTAAAAACATTTTTATTGTTTCAACTGACTTTCCAAAGCCTTAGGGGTCGTTTTCTCCCCTTCAGATTCTCAGAACATAAGGATTTTCAGCGGTCTTTCAGAATCTCAAGTCCCAGTGGGTAGAGGGACAAGAAGGAACAACAGGAGGCCAGTGGTGACCCAGAAAGCTACCAAGAAGTGTGGGTACGTGCTCATGCGTTGCTTCCCATGCTTCCATCCAAGAAAATGCTGTATCGAAATGATAGGTATGAATGCATCCATTATGCATTATCACCACTGCCTTACCCACTCACAGACTTAATACTGGCTCAGCTCACCTCCCTTGGAGACAATCTGGACCATCAACTGGGGTGGAGGCTCTTAAGTAACTTTATGAGTTGGCTTCACCTAGGTAGCTTCTCAGGTCTGTTTCAACAGTCACACCCTGAAAACTGACAACATTTTGTGAACAATGTGTCAAGTCTGTTTATCCCCTTGGTTTGAAGAAGGACAGACTGACCAAATCAGCCCAGCCTGGGTAGTGACTACAACTGCTCTGAGGTAGAGACTGCAGATACAGCCCACCCTTGTGATCCTCAACTCACTTACAGTTTGCACATGCAAATACCCTCAAGTTAACTATCTTCATCTCAGATGCTATAAGACAATCACCTTTTCCTAATGTAACATTGCTAATATAGCATTGTTCAATAGAGATTTTTTTTAAAGCCAAAATATTTCTTTTAGGTCTTTAAGAGAATACGCAAATATTAATAAAGGATAGTTGACCTATTTATTGACATAGAATGTGAAACACATCAAATTAGTCATTTATGTTATAACTCTGAAAGTTTGATACTCTTCAAAGATTCCATGATATTAGATACATCACACAGATACACACATACACATGGAAATTTTCAAAGGGAAAACAAATGATGTATACTATGCACAACTAAGTAAGGATAGCAGAAACATGAAAGAGGGTTGCTATGGTGGTTCCCAGCAAGCAGCTTAATTTCAATATCACATCTGTTCCAGCGCTTTTTTCTTTGCCTAGAAGTCCTTGCCACCTTACTAAGTGCTTCCCACCAAGCACAGGAAGTTAAGAGAACAAGGAAAGGGAGCAGTTACAGACATCCTTACAGCCCTGGAAGTAAACATTTCTAGAACTCTACTTCTGGGCTGGGTGAAGAAAGTATGGCCGGCCCTTCTGGATTGGGGTGAGGCAGGTATGTGCAGCTGATCCTGGAACTGGGTGGAAGCAGGAATCTGCACAAGAACCAACAAGTGCACAGGAGAGGCAGCGACTGAACGTGTGTTTAGCAGTCTTCACCATCTGTTTTCAAGTGGATTAAGATTTGCCAAATTTAACTTTAGTGCCATCCTGAATGACCCAACAGCACACAAAGGGATTAAGGAAGGTGAAAGAGGGTATCATTTACTGATGACCAATCTAAGAGTCAGTTTTAAAGAATGATCCATGAAAAACTCATAAACTGGAATTTAACTCCCACCCCTGAAGTTTTTCCTAAGGGTAAAACACTTAAAAATCTGTGTTTGTTTTCTACATTTGTGATTCTACCTCTGTTGTGTAAATAAATTCATCTGTACTCCCTTCTTTTTAGATTCCAGAAAACAAACATGGTGACCAGGTGATAATGGGGAAGACAGATAAACTGCAAGACTGGGATTGACACATACACACACACTACGATATATAAAACAACTAATAAGGACCTAATGTATAGCACAGGGAGCTCCACTCAATATTCTGTAATGGCCTATATGGGAAAAGAATCTAGAAAAGAGTGGATATATGTATATGTATAACTGAGTCACTTTGTATACAAATGAAACACAACATAGTAAATCAACTATACCTCCAATAAATATTTTTTTAAAGCTATTAAGGGAAAAAAATAAAAATAAAAATCTGAATAGATGATTATGCTTTATCAGTTTCTTCAGGGACGGGGCGGAGGTGGGGGGGTGGTGCCAGGGAGGCCTCCTTCCCTAGCTCCTTCTTTGCCCTATAGCTATGCTCAACCTGGGCCAACCTGGACCAACTGGACCAACCCATTCACTTCCTGGGTAAACAAGATCCTGCTTTTTTTTTTTTTTTTAAACTTAGAATATTCTTATAGCTTGTCATCCATAGCTATTCTTTTTTTTTTAAATCTCACCTCTCCAGCTGCAGAGAAGGGATGTGTGTGTACACGTGCATATAATATATATTTACATAAATATAAATATGCATATATTTCTTAGTGTTTATGTTCTTTCACTTCTTTATCCCTTTGTCCAGGCTGATCACCTTGCCTACCATAGGAGGGCTTCTTTGTTTTTCTCTCACTCATTAAAGCCCAGTGTAGATATTTCCTCCTCTAGGAAGCCTTTCCTGATTTCCTCACCTCACCCCACGATAAATGCCCCTTTCTAGTGCTTTCATAGTGCTCTATGCATAACTTCAAAGGGCTTAACATACTGTTAAGATTTTGTTTGTACTGCTGATTTT
Source organism: Neotragus moschatus (assembly GCA_006410615.1). Classification (NCBI taxonomy): domain Eukaryota; kingdom Metazoa; phylum Chordata; class Mammalia; order Artiodactyla; family Bovidae; genus Neotragus; species Neotragus moschatus. Next base: position 396,515 of record SJYA01001205.1, read on the forward strand.
TTTTTTTTTTTTTGGTTCTCTCTTCAATTAATCCATTAGTTTCTTTGGGGGATGGAGTCTTCTATTTCTTTACTCCAGCATTGACCCATATAGCAAATAACAACTACCTAAAAATCCTTGCTCCATGCTTGAACGAGTTTGACTTTGCAAATACACATGTTGTTGGTAACCACCTGTATTTTATGCAAAATGGCATACTTAAATGCCTTCCTTTCATCACTTGGAAATCATATATTATTTCCCTCATAAGACTGCCCTATAGAATCACTGATAGGGAAGATTAAAAAGTGATTAACAGGAGAAGTTCAAGTTCTAGTCTCATACTTTCTATATGCAACATCTCTTTGAAAACATTTTAACCATAAACTTATAGTGCCCACACTTTAAAAATATATTTAAAACACATCCTTATAGCAAGACATTTTGTAGTGACATGTATTTTAGACTCTTCAGCAGATGGACCTGATGTGCTCCAACCACAATACTGTGAAACTGCTTACTTCACTGCACAGAGTACAGTTTTCCCATGTTTGCCATTCTCACTGCTATTCATTCTTCAGGTTGTTGTTGGTTAGCCACTAAGTCGGGTCTGACTCTTTTGCGACCTCATGGACTAGCCTGCTGGGCTCCCCTGTCCATGGGATTTTGCAGGCAAGAATACTGGAGTGGGTTGCCATTTCCCACTCATTCTTCAAGACCCCAGAGCAAATGCCACTCTTCCATGGAGGCTTCCTCAATCAAACTAGACAGAAAGCATCCTTCAAAACATCCTCTAGTCTCCTACAGTGTTCTTTGCCTTATATGTCTTTGTATCATCCACCACAGCATGATGTCATGTATGTATATGAGCATATCCAACAGATCCTCAACAACTACCATAGCAGCAATGGCCCTTTACAGTTCTTTGTATGTATAACAGACAAAAACGAGAAACAGACTAAATATTCAGCATCAGGGGGACAGCTTAGCAAGAATGGCACATAACACAACAGCATATTATGTTCCTAAAATACAACTTCTGTCCATTTATGAAAACATGCACATAAAATAATGCTGTGTAGAAAAAATATGCAAACAGACTATGAATGCTGGTTCAATTTTTTAAATTTCTGGGTGCACATTTACCAGGCAATTTTAAGTTAAATAAACTTGACATTAATTCATGTTATTTTTTGCTTACATTCATAATATATCACATGACACTCATCTTAAATTCTTCTGCATTTAATATGTAGCCAGGGTGGTCTCAGTGCCTTAAAAATTATCAAAAGCATCCCCAGTGACCAATGCCTAAGAATCCTCTTAAGTGCTTTAACACTGCTTCAAGTCCAAATTCTCAACAGACTTAGAGGAGCTTTACTTGCTATTCAATAGCTGCTATGAAATACACCCTATCTGAAACCATCAAACCAAGGCATACAAAAAGCTAACTCAAAGCTGACCTCTGTACCCTTCGCTCTGTTAAGAGCAAGGGATTCAGTCAGTGTGAGTGTTAGGGCAAGCCATGGAGACCAAAAAAAAACCCGAAGAAAAAAGGGTGAGAACCAAGAGGGTGGGGGAGGTCTTTCTGTCATTCCATCCCTGCCCGTTATCTGGGCATTCCCCTTCCAGGGACTGCACGCAGCATGGACGGCTGGGCTCACTCTCCGTCCACGCACATCTGAACTTCTCACTGCACTGGGTCATAAGTCCAAATATTCTAAAATAAGGAAATTTTAATGACAAAAAGACGTTTCATGTCAAGTATTTGACTTTAGGGAGTCAGACCTCGGTGTTCTACTTACGTCAATTCTTCCCAAGTTTTAAGAGTCTGCAAATGGCACATATTTGATTTTAACAATCTTTTCCCTACATTTCATTTTCTAAGTCACTTCTCTAGGTGTCACTTAAAATACAAGGCAGTAGTAATAAGATACTTTCCATCTCTGATAAAAAATGGACCTGGACTAATTTCTTCTTCCCAACATGATAATGTCTTTAATAGTTTGTTAGTACAATGACAAGAACCATCTCTGAAAGATTACTTTCAGAGTGGGTGGTTTTACTGTCTGCCTCAGATGTTCATATAGTAAACACAAAATGCTCTGACAGTTTCCATTTCCTAGTGGAAGTGTCACTCACATGAAAGTCACATGACTGTTTATATACAAATCCAATAGTCAAACAGACTCTTTTAGTGTTTCCTTGTGATTGCTGTGTTTATGCTATCCTTCACTTCTCTTTTTAGCCTAAGAAAGAAATTTTCAGACTATATAAGCTGGATAGCTCCTTCACATCCCAACCCATCCATCACAGCAAAACCCTTTAATATCTTAAGTCCAATATCTACAACCCTACTTGTCCAGAATCTGTAAGGCAGGTTTTTAACAATATGCCAGATGAAAACCCACCCTCCTCCTTTTCTCAAGACCATCTTCTTCCAAAAGAATATTTCATCATGAGCTCAGAGTCATCAGATGCTCACACCTTAGCAATTTAGGAAGGGTAACTGTACATGGGGCTGAATTTAGGGCTTTTTACTTATCCCTGGTATGTTCCCAGTTGCATCATTCTGCCAGGTTTCCTGAATACAAACTGTATAACATTAATGAGTGTGGGGTGAAGCCACGAGTGTTCATACCAAAGGTCAAGGCAGTCACAACTGACTCATGTTTATCGTCTACATACTCCCGTGTTTAGTGCTTCATTTTCTCTGCCATTAAATACAATACTCTTCCAGTTTGAAGCAGGAGTCTACTCACAGGAAAGAAAGTAAGTCTAAGGGAAAAGTTATGTTAAGGTTCAAGAAAAAGTATGATTGTATCATCTGGGAGCAATATAACTTTCCTCATACCTAGTATTTTATATCTAGGAAACAAAGGCCTGACAATAGCTAAGCCCAAAGGAAAAAAATCCTAATACTAAAAAATCATTTTAAAAATTCTGGCACAAAGACAGAAATACAGATCAAGGGAACGAAATAGAAAGCCCAGAAATAAATCCACGCACCTACGGACACCTTATCTTTGACAAAGGAGTCAAGAATATATAACGGAGAAAAGACAATCTCTTTAACAAGTGGTGCTGGGAAAACTGGTCCACCACTTGTAAAAGAATGAAACTAGAACACTTTCTAACACCATACACAAAAATAAACTAAAAATGGATTAAAGATCTAAACGTAAGACCAGAAACTACAAAACTCCTAGATGAGAACATAGGCAAAACACTCTCCAACATAAATCACAGCAGGATCCTCTATGACCCACCTCCCAGAATACTGGAAATAAAAGCAAAAATAAACAAATGGGACCTAATTAAATTTAAAAGCTTCTGCACAACAAAGGAAACTAGGTGAAAAGACAGCCTTCAGAATGGGAGAAAATAATAGCAAATGAAGCAACTGACAAACAGCTAATCTCAAAAATATACAAGCAACTCCTGCAGCTCAATTCTAGAAAAATAAAAGACCCAATCAAAAAATGGGCCAAAGAACTAAACAGACATTTCTCCAAAGAAGACATATAGATGGCTAACAAACACATGAAAAGAGGCTCAACATCACGCATTATCAGAGAAATGCAAATCAAGACCACAATGAGATACCATTTCAAGCCAATCAGAATGGCTGCAATCCAAGAGTCTACAAGCAACAAATGCTGGAGAGGGTGCGGAGAAAAGGGAACCCTCTTATATTGTTGGTGGGAATGCAAACTAGTACAGCTACTATGGAGAACAGTGTGGAGATTCCTTAAAAAACTGGAAATGGAACTGCCTTATGACCCAGCAATCCCACTGCTGGGCATATACACCGAGGAAACCAGAATTGAAAGAGACACGTGTACCCCAATGTACATTGCAGCACTGTTTATAAGAGCCAGGACATGGAAGCAACCTAGATGTCCATCAGCAGATGAATGGATAAGAAAGCTGTGGTGTATATATACAATGGAATATTACCCAGCCATTAAAAAGAATACATTTGAATCAGTTCTAATGAGATGGATGAAACTGGAGCCTATTATACAGAGTGAAGTAAGCCAGAAAAAAATACACCAATACAGTATACTAGCACAAATACATGGAATTTAGAAAGATGGTAACGATAACCCTCTATGCAAGATAGCAAAAGAGACACAGATGTATAGAACAGTCTTTTGGACTCTGTGGAAGAGGGAGAGGGTGGGATGATTTTCGAGAATGGCATTGAAATATGTATAATATCATATAAGAAACGAATCGCCAATCTACGTTCGATGCAGGACACAGGATGCTTGGGGCTGGTGCACTGGGATGACCCAGAAAGATGGTATGGGGAGGGAGGTGGGAGAGGGATTCAGGATTGGGATCACATGTACACCTGTGGTGAATTCATGTTGATGTATGGCAAAACCAATAAAATATTGTAAAATAAAAAATAAAATAATAAATTTTTTAAAAAGAAAAAAACACTATTAAGTAAAAAAAAGTTTTAGAGTGATAGAAGAAATACATAACACAATCAACAGAGGGTTGCTATTCAGGCTTTATTTACTCTTTTTAATCAATTAGAAAATTTAGAGAGCTTAACGGGTGTTGGTGGCAAAGAGACAGTGTGGAATGGACCAGAAAGTTGACCAGCAACATTGTTGTCTTCAGAGTGTGCATAGTGTGTGTGTGTGTGTGTGTGTGTGTGTGTGTGTGTGTGTGTACATGTGTTAAAATATCTCTTCCCTACCTGCCTGGTTTTGTTGAGAATCAATTTCCTANACGGGTGTTGGTGGCAAAGAGACAGTGTGGAATGGACCAGAAAGTTGACCAGCAACATTGTTGTCTTCAGAGTGTGCATAGTGTGTGTGTGTGTGTGTGTGTGTGTGTGTGTGTGTGTGTACATGTGTTAAAATATCTCTTCCCTACCTGCCTGGTTTTGTTGAGAATCAATTTCCTAAAGTCTTTCTGTCTGCATGCGGACCTCCCTCTCTCTCTGTTGAGAGAGAGAGGTAGTTATCTGATTAGGAAATGTGGAAAAATGAAGCTTACGTAACACAGTCCTTTCCTCTCTTGGAAGAAGGTAAGGAAAAAGGATATTAATTATTTAGCATTGTCGAGATCCAAATAGCATATATAAACTCTTATATGGAATTTTAAGTTCATACAATTTTAATTAGAGTCATTTTCTTAAATGTCGTTGTTACATTCTAAGTTTAATATTAGAAATGCATTCACTGCTACCTTCCCTATGTCAAAAATGTTTTTTCCTCGAATTTTCACTTCTCAGTATCTTTCTTAAAGGGCTCACTGAGGCCTTTCATGCTCTTTAGTATGAAATCTCAGGAAAGATGAAGTGGAGGAAAAAGAGAAGGAAAGGAGAGTAGAAAATATTACTAACACTGTGTCTGTTTATTAAGTGCTTTTTATATGTCAAGCACTTAGTGCTTTACATGTTCCGGATTTAATTCTCACGACAAACTCACTTTACAGGTAAGGAGATTGAAGATACTAGAAATTAAACAAGTTGCCCGACACCACAAAGCTTCATTTCTGTAAACTTCCATGTCATTTTCTGACTATTTTTTACCCCGATCTTTCCATCTCTTGTTGTATGGTACTTTCATTCTTTTCAACATGTTTCCTGTCTCATGTAATCAGTTATTAGTCTCTTTTAAATGCAGATTATTTCTCATTTCAATCTCTAAACAATGCCCTGGATACATTAGACATCCCATCAATGTTTTCTGGTCATGACATAAGAGCTCATAACAAAAGAGACCATAAGACATTGGTGTACAAGTTCTGGGGATAAAACAGAGAATTTAGTCCCTGTATCATGTGAGCTGTACAAGGTTATGTTATCTATAAATAAAATGTGTAGTGAAGTTTTTAAGGACTTTGAAGATGGGAATCTAGTTCTACTGGCGTACTGGCTGTGAGACCTTGATCAAATCCTCAACCTCTCAGAGATTTTGTTTCCTCTCCTCAAAAAGGAATCACATATAATCCCTAAAAGGGTTATGAAGAGTTAAAAATAGTCTGGACAGACCTAAAGCTGTAATAAGATGATAGTATCAATTTACATTAGTCATTTGACAGTTCTATATGATATAGATATAGAATATGATATACAATATGCAGAATATAATATACAATATTCATAATAAGATTGAGTGCCGAAGAATCGATGCTTTTGAACTGTGGTGTTGGAGAAGACTCTTGAGAGTCCCTTGGACTGCAAGGTGATCCAACCAGTCCATTCTGAAGGAGATCAGCCCTGGATTTCTTTGGAAGGAATGATGCTGAAGCTGAAGCTCCAATACTTTGGCCACCTCATGCGAAGNTGTATGGATGTGAGAGTTGGACTGTGAAGAAGGCTGAGCACCAAAGAATTGATGCTTCTGAACTGTGGTGTTGGAGAAGACTCTTGAGAGTCCCTTGGACTGCAAGGAGATCCAACCAGTCCATTCTGAAGATCGGCCCTGGGATTTCTTTGGAAGGAATGATGCTGAAGCTGAAGCTCCAATACTTTGGCCACCTCATGCGAAGAGTTGACTCATTGGAAAAGACTCTGATGCTGGGAGGGATTGAGGGCAGGAGGAGAAGGGGATGACAGAGGATGAGATGGCTGGATGGCATCACTGACTCGATGGGCATGAGTCTGAGTGAACTCTGGGAGTTGGTGATGGACAGGGAGGCCTGGCATGCTGCGATTCGTCGGGTCTCAAAGAGTCGGACACGACTGAGCGACTGAACTGAACTGAACTGAAACTTCACGTGAAATTAAGACATAAAAACCACAATGTGCTATCACCTTACTCCTATCAGAGTGGCCATCAACAAAAGAATACAAATAACAAATGTTGGTGAGAATGTAGAGAAACGGGAACCCTTGTACACTACTGATGGGAAAGTGGACCTGTACAGTCACTTTGGAAAATAGTATAGAGGTTTCTCAAAAAAAAAAAAAAAGAAAGAAAAAGCTAAGAATAGGACTACTCTATGACCCAAGTATTCTACTCATGGGTATATATCCAAAGAAAACAAAAACACTAATTTGAAAAGATACATGAACCTCAATGTTCATAGCAGCATTATTTACATTTGCCAAGATATGGAAGCAACCTCAGTGTCTATCAACAGGTAAATGGATAAAGATGTGACCTACATATACAACAGAATACTATTCAACCATAAAAAGAATGAAATGAAAATTTGCCACTTAAAACAACATGGATGGACTTGGAGGATATTATGCTAAGTGAAATCAGTTAGAGAAGGACAAATACTGTATGATATTACTTATATGTGGAACATCAAAAATAAAACTAGTGAATATAACAAAAAAGAAACATACTCAAATATAGAGAACAAACTAGTGGTTATCAGTGGGGAGAAGGAAGAGGGGAGAGACAAGATAGGGATAGGGGATTAAGATATACAAACTATTGTGAATATAATAAAATAAGCTGTGGGGATATATTGTACAACACAGGGAATATAGCCAATATTTTATAATAACTATAAAATATTATCCCCTCTCCAAAAAAGAAAATGGTCCATTTTATTTCTGCATTGTTTTGAACTGGTGTCCTAACTTTGAATAAAACATAATTTGAAGAAGCATAAAAAAATAAACTACAAGGATTTACTGTACAGCACAGGCAATATAGCCAATACTTTATGATAACGATAAATGAAGTATATCCTTTAAAAAGTGTGAATTGATATGTTATACACCTGTAACTTATATAATATACACTAACTATACCTCAATTAAAAAAAAATAGGACATAACGAACTTGAAGATTGTCAGGGCAAGATGTGGCATCACTAAGGGACCGTCTCCCCAAGACTCTTCCACAATTTAAAAGGAACTTCCTGTCCTTCCCTCCTCTTCTCCTTCCTGTCCTCCCTTCTTTCCCCTCCCTGTTCTTAACCATGATTAACAGGTTTTAGTGCTTTAGGTAAAAAGTGACACCTTTTTGACCCCTCTGTCCTCTGAGGTGTTCCAAGTGCGTCACCTTCCCAGTGCAACCAAACAGCAACGAGATATACTTCCAAGTCTGGCTCCCGAGATAAGTCTCACCACTTTGTAGTCAAAGGGCATTGTTTATGGGAGGGAGTCCGGCAGGCAGGCTAGTGACTTCTTGGGAATGTGAGCTCTGGTAAGCTTCACAGTAAGCCAGCTTCCACCACGGGAAGGCCCTTCCTTCTAGAAGACCAGGCAGACGTGCAGTAGGATCAGATGCTTTGCACCTTCTTAGGGCCAGGTGTCTGACCTCACGTGTTCCTGAGGTGAGCAGGGCCAGAAACAAACAACCAAACCAAACGCACGGCTGCCTTTACCTTGAATCCTTGCACCCTTTCTTCATGAGTTTCAGATTCTGGTGACTTCAGACCATGGCTGACACCCTGGGAGTTGTCTTCTGCCCTGGACTCACTGAAAGAACTAGATGATGCTTAATTCTGATTTCTACTCTGAACAGTCAACAGAGCTGAGCTCTGAACGGCGCTGTTTGTTTTTCTATTTGTATTTTGTTTGTTTGGGGTAGAGTCTTCATAGGCTGGTCTGTTTTCCATTCAATGGTTAACTTTTAAATAAATAAACATTAGGAGCTATGAGTTCTCATGGGCGGGTATTAGTACATCAGACTGTTGATTCAAGAATGCTGAACCATAGAAACTACTGACAAGTGCCAAACCTTGAGCACCTTGCTAAACGATATGCACATCCCTGGGTTTGTCATGAACAGCTTCACACCCTGGAAGAGCAGACCTTCCTCTCAGCATACCAGGTCCAGGGCTTCTTCAGGCGCATAGCTCTTTCTTTCCTTACCCCAAGGAGGAGCTATCCTGACATAGTTTTCTGCACAAAACATGCAGTCTAACTGGAGGGATGGATGGGCATGATCCCACTTTATGGTTTGTTTTTTTTTTTCACTTATCACACTTTTGCTATGCTCAGGCCAGCAAATCCCTCTGTGAGTTTTGGAAACACATCTGTCTCAGGTGGAGCTAATGCTACCGACAGTGTTGACTATGGTGCAGGCAGTCAGCTTGTCTGTGGACATGTCTCATAGATTCAGGGGGCAGTCGAGATGATGAATTCTGTACAATCAAAAAGAGAGTCACTGTGCTTATCTGTCATTAGGGGGCTGACTTAACACTAGGTTTTTCTATCTTGCTTTTTTGTCTTTCTTAGAAGGTAGCATCAGCTGTCAGAATGTTTTAAAAATACCAAGCATAGGTTACCACAGGAAGTGTAACATTTCTTATCATTGAAAAAACTGAACAGAATTACAGAAAGGCAAGGCAATATGTTGATCCTTACAGAAGCCAGGTAATACTCACAGGGAGAGTTATTATACTATTTTCTATCCTTTTACATGTGTTTGAAAGAAGTTAAATAAAATTTTTAAATAGACTCTGAACACCCATTTGAAATGATAACAAAGACAACTGATGTACAAAATATTACTCGAGAACTGTTCAGTTCAGTTCAGTCACTCATTCATGTTCGACTCTTTGTGACCCCAATAATCACAGCATGCCAGGCCTCCCTGTCCGTCACCAACTCTTGGAGTTCACTCAGACTCATGTCCATTGAGTCGGTGATGNGACCTCTTTCAGTATCCTATCATTTTGCCTTTTCATACTGTTCATGGGGTTCTCAAGGCAAGAATACTGAAGTGGTTTGCCATTCCCTTCTCCAGTGGACCACATTCTGTCAGACCTCTCCACCATGACCTGCCTGTCTTGGGTTGCCCCGCGGGCATGGCTTAGTTTCTTTGAGTTAGACAAGGCTGTGGTCCTAGTGTGATTAGACTGACTAGTTTTCTGTGAGTTTGGTTTTAGTGTGTCTGCTCTCTGATGCCCTCTTGCAACACCTACAATCTTACTTGGGTTTCTCTTACCTTGGGTGCAGGATATCTCTTCACGGCTGCTCTAGGAAAGCACAGCCACTGCTCTTTACCTTGGAATGAGGGGTATCTCCTCCCCCATTAGTTATTAGGGAAATATAAATCAAAACCATAATGAAATAGCACTTCATCTTAAAAATAGCTATAAGTTTTTTAAATAAAGGAAAAATAAGTGTTGGAAAGGATGGAGAGAAACAGGAACTTTAAGCATTGCTGGTAGGAATATAAATGGTTCAGCTGTTACAGAAAACAGTTTGGCAGTTTTTCAAAAAAGTTACACAGAATTACCATAGAATTGAGCAATTCTACCTCTAGGTATATACCCCCAAAACTGAAAACAGGGACTCAAATACTTATGCACCCATGTTCACAGCAGTGTTACTCACAACAATGAAAAGGCAGAAAAACTCAAATGTCCATCAGTGGTGAATGGATAAACAAACTGTGGCATATCCATACAGTAGAATATATTATTCAGTCATAAAATGGCTGATACATGCTACAACCTGGATGAACCTCAAAAACACACTAAGTGAAAAAAGCCAGACACATAAGGTCACATAATGTATAACACTTACATGATATATCCAGAATCATGACGTAATAGAGACAGCACAGAAGGGGCTGCCAGGAGCAGTGGCAGGAGGGAACAGGGAGTTACTGTTTAATACATCTAGGGTTTTCTTTTGAGGTAGTAGAATGCTTTGGAACTAGAGAGAGATGGCTGCTGCATAACACTCTGAATGTGATAAATGCCACTGAATTGTTCATTTTTAAATGGTTCCTTTTTTGTTGGTGGTGTTATGTGAATTTCATCTCATTAACAATAAATACAACTTTAGAAATAATGTACAGGTAAGATTAAAACATCAATTGCCACTGAGTTACTTTACCCTGGAATAGTAAGACTGATACCAGTGTGGAAGGGCATTTTCGCCAAGCAGATGCCTCTCTGTGGAACAGTCTAGATAAAGGACTGTCACCAGGGAGAAGAAAACATACTGAAAACCAGGGACTGTAAGTAAGCACTGTCCCTGAGGCAGTAAAGAAGGCTGAGCACTGAAGAATTGATGCTTTTGAACTGTGGTGTTGGAGAAGACTCTTGAGAGTCCCTTGGATTGCAAGGAGATCCAACCAGTCCATTCTGAAGGAGATCAGCCCTGGGATTTCTTTGGAAGGAATGATGCTGAAGCTGAAGCTCCAGTACTTTGGCCACCTCATGCAAAGAGCTGACTCACTGGAAAAGACTCTGATGCTGGGAGGGATTGAGGGCAGGAGGAGAAGGGGGCAACAGAGGATGAGATGGCTGGATGGCATCACTGACTCGATGGGTGTGAATCTGAGTGAACTCCGGGAGTTGGTGATGGACAGGGAGGCCTGGCGTGCTGTGATTCATGGGGTCGCAAAGAGTTGGACACGACTGAGCGACTGAACTGAACTGAACTGAACTGAACTGGGGCAGTGAAATGATCCATTGCCTGAGACACAGCCTAGTTCAATTTAGGATAAGGGCTGAGAGGACAGACCGCCCTGGATGCCTCAGTCTCTCTTCTCTCCAAACAATCTACAACAATGAACTTCTAAGAAGTACCACTCTCCTTTACAGGTGAGGAAACTGAACCACAGCTTAGACACAGGACACTGGGGATGAACCTGGAAAAGATGTAACTGATTTGGTATAAAAGCTTCTTGTTATCACTTTACTAAGTTCTAGAAATCAGCATTTCTCCAATTCTTTGAGTACAAATACTCTCACTAGTAATCTACTTGGAAAAACACCCTAAAGAGCAGTAGAATGGCTTTGCAGTTGATTCTCTGGTTCTTCTTTTTGTGGTGGGAAATCCCCTTCAGAGTGCATTCACACCAGAAAAAGTACTGTCCTTTTAGTTACTTGTTTTCTGGGTTACATTAATTAACTCTTAGTTAATCCTTCTCAATAAGTATCAACAATTGCATTTTACTTTAAGCTATCTGCTTTGGCCATTTCGTGTGATCATTAAGATACAAGAAGGCAGCTTCTCATAACTTCTTGAAATCAAACAAGAAAGAATGATATGAGAACTTTTATATATTTGTCAATTCTCTTAATTTGGAATAAACAAATTATCATCAATACAAAGTGGCTAAATTAAAAGATTTTTTAAATACGTTAGAGGAGGCTGGAATAAAAATGACATGGAATATTAACTCTCCAGACTTGTACTTCAGTTTTCTCAAAATTTCCCACATTTTAACTGTCATTATTTAATATTACTAAAGATTGCTGGGAGAAATATCAATAACCTCAGATATGCAGATGACACCACCCTTATGGCAGAAAATGAAGAGGAACTAAAGAGCCTTTTGATGAAGATGATAGAGAGTGAAAAAGTTGACTTAAAACTCAACATTCAGAAAACTAAGATCATGGCATCTGGTTCCATCACTTCATGGCAAATAGACGGGGAAACAATGGAACCAGTGACAGACTGACTTTATTTTCTTGAGTTCCAAAATCACTGTAGTTGATGACTGCAGCCATGAAATTAAAAGATGCTTGCTCCTTGGAAGAAAATCTATGACAAACCTAGGCAGTGTACTGAAATGCAGAGACATGAGACATTACTTTTCTGACAAAGGTCCATATCAGTTCAGTTCAGCTCATTTCAGTTGCTCAGTTATGTCCAACCCTTTGTGACCCCATGGACTGCAGAACACCAGGCTTCCCCATACATCACCAACTCCCGGAGCTGACTCAAACTCATATCCATCGAGTCGGTGATGCTATCCAACCATCTCATCCTCTGTTGTCCCCTTCTCCTGCCTTCAATCCTTCCAAGCATCAGGGTCTTTTCCAATGAAACAGTTCTTCACATAAGGTGGCCAAAGTATTGGAGTTTCAGCTTCACCATCAGTCCTTCCAAAGAATATTCAGGACAGATTTCCTTTAGGATTGACTGGTTTGATCTCCTTGGAGGTCTGTATAGTCAAAACTATGGTTTTTCTAGTAGTCATGCATGGATGTGAGAGTTGGACCATAAAGAAGGCTGAGTGCCAAAGAATTGATGCTTTTGAACTGTGGTGTTGGAGAAGACTCCTGAGAGTCCCTTGGACTACAAGGAGACCAAACCAGTCAATCCTAAAGGAAATCAATTAGACATTACAGCGACTGAACAACAACAACAAATTTCTAAAATTGTGGAAACAATTATTACCCCATTCAATATATTTGAATATTCAAAAATATCTACATTTGTAGATTTGAGTTATTTCTCTACCTCAGCTCATTGGGCCTCAAGATATTCTACAAAATATAAACAATCTCAAGTTTATTAACAATTTAAGATTTTAAAGTGTTTCTGCTTCTCTTCAATCCATGGCAGGACTGGTTCCCATCATTTTATCAAGAGTTCCTGAAATGAGAACTCTGGGTTAAGGTGGAGGATTTAGAGACTTACAAAGTTAAAAAGAAATCATAACTCCTACATTTTTAATCATCCATCCTCCTGGTGTATGATTTACCCCATAATTCCCACAAGAAAATGAAGAAAGTTTTGAAGAACGAGTTATTCTCAATGTAAATCTTACAGTCAGCCTCTGTCAATCATGTTAGCCTTTTCCCCTGGTTAGCCATTCCCCACCTCCTGCCAGAAAACTACACCACTATTTAATTGCTTTGTGACTTCACATTTTATTAAGAGGCAGAAAAACATAAAGAGCTAAAACAAGGAGATAAGCCCATTGCCGTAAATTGTCTGCTTAAGCAATGAAACTTGCCTCTCTAATGTAATAAGGTGGGCACTGTGGAAAAACCCCGACAAGTGCAATTCTGCATAAGTCCAGAGCCCCCATCACTTACAGAAACCCTTATAGTTCTCTGGACTGCAGTGCCATAGATCAGGACCTGGGGCAGCCAACTTGCATGCTTTCGAATGCCAGTGTGAAGGGCATAGCCCAGTCAGTCAATTTGCTCTCCACTCTACTCCACCTCAAATTTATTTTCTATTCTCATAGACCCCAAAAAAGGGTGGGGGGCAGCAGAGAATGAAGAGAGACAAAGTTGTAAAAAACTGCAACCTGAGAGCATGCCATCTGACATTTTGTTTCTCTGGAAATCAAACTACTTGTTATATAACTCAGCGCAACATTTAAATGTTCACCCTCCTGAACTCGGAAGAATTTTTTCCTTTCCTACTTTACTGGCTTCCCTGTAAGTCTCCATTCCTTCCTCTTAGTGAGATGGGTATCATCAGATCACACCACATTCCTGAATGTGCCCTAGTCCCTACCCTCTGGAAATTATATCCAGTGACTCCCACAAACTAAGTAAGCCTTGGTGTCTAAAGCCCTGAGAAAATACCAACTAGTAACTTCTCTAGGATGCTGCCAGCCAGAATACAAAGGGTTCAAGTGTTTTTAAAGCCCACTGACATATAAAAGAAAGTGGGTTTAAGACATTTTTCAGGAAAAGCATGCAAGTATAAAAGTGGGGTGTGCGTGTGTGTGTATAAACATCTAATACATTTAGTAAGCATTAAAAAAGTCAGAAAAGGTATACAATAAACTCAACAGTGGTTATATTAAGGTGTGGGATCAGAAGCTGGGATGCAAGAGTCATTTTTCTTTCTGTATAAATGCTTTATGGCTTGAATATATACCAATGGATATGTATTATTTCTATAATTGATTTTAAAAGCTAAAATATGGAAAAGAATGGTGACTAAAAAAGAAAAAGAATGGTGACTAATCTTTTGAAACCAAAAATCAAAATACATGTTCTATTTGTCTCTCATTTAAGTGCAAGAGGCAGTTAACTAAACATAATTTAGTCATTGGAAAATTGAAATTTCCAGGTTTCAATAGTTGGGTATTTTTTTTTTAAGGTAGACATAGTATCTAAAACATGACTGTCAAAATTTCAAGATTGTCAAAATTGTCCAAAAAAAAAAATTCAGGTTTCATAAACTTGTTGTTGTTGTTCAGTCACCCAGTTGTGTCTGACTCTTTGCTACCACAAGGACTGCAGCATGCCAGGCCTCCCTGTCTCTCACCATCTCCCAGAGTTTGCCCAAGTTTATGTTCATTGCATTGGTGATGTCATTCAGCCATCTTATTCTCTGATGCCCTCTTCTCCTTCTGCCCTCAATCTTTCCCACTATCAGGGACTTTTCCAATGAGTTGCTTGTTCACATCAGATGAACAAAATACTGGAGTTTCAGCTTCAGCATCAGTCCTTCCAACAAGTATTCAGGATTGATTTTCCTTAAGATTCACTAGTTTAATCTTCTTGCTCTCCAAGGGACTTTCAGGAGTTTTCTCCAGCACCACAACTCGAAGGCATCAATTATTTGGCATTCTGTCTTCTTTATGGTCCAACTCTCACAACTACTTGACCACTGGAAAGACCATAGCCTTGACTATACTGACCTTTGTCAGCAGAGTAATGTCTCTGCTTTTCAGTGCTCTGTCTAGGTTTGTCATTGCTTTCCTGCCAAGAAGCAATCGTCTTCTGATTTCATGGCTGCAGTCTACATCCTCAGTGATTTTGGAGCCTAAGAAGAGGAAATCTGTCACTACTTTCACCTTTTCCCCTTCTATTTGCCATGCAGTAAGGGGTCGGATGCCATGATCTTAGTTTTTTTTTTTAATATTTAGTCTTAAGTCAGCACTTTCACTCTCCTCCTTCATCCTCATCAAGAGGCTCTTTAGTTCCTCTTCACTTTCTACCATGAGAATGGTATGAATTACACATCTGAGGTTGTTGATGTTTCTCCCACCTATCTTGATTCCAGCTTATCACTCATCCAGCCTAGCATTTCTCATCATGTGCTCAGCATATAGGTTAAACAAACAGGGTGACAGCAAGCAGCCCTGTTATACTCCTTTCTCGATCTCGAACCAGTCAGTTGTTCTATACAGGGTTCTAACTGTTGCTTCTTGACCCGCATACAGGTTTCTCAGGAGACAGGTAAGATGGTCTGGTATCGCCATCTCTCTAAGAGCTTTCCATCATTTGTCATGATCTACACAGCCAAAGGCTTTAGCACAGTTGATGAAACAGACAGATGTTTTTCCGAAATTCCCTTGCTTTTTCTATAATCCAGCAAATGTTGACAATTTGATCTCGAGTTCCTCTTCCTTTTCTAAACCCAACTTGGACATCTGGAAGTTCTTGGTTCACATAATGCTGAAGCCTAGCATGCAAGATTTTAAACATGACCTTACTAACATGGGAGATGAGTACAACTGTCCAATGGTTAGCACATTCTTTGGTACTACCCTTCTTGGGGACTGGGATGAGCATTGACCTTTCCCAGTCCTGTGACCACTGCTGGGTTTTCCAGATTTGCTGACATAATGAATGCAAAACCTTGATGGCATCCTCCTTTAGGGATCTGAATAGTTCTGCTGGAATTTCATTGCATCCACTAGTTTTATTAACAGCAGTGCTTCTTAAGGCCCTCTTGACTTCCCACTCCAGAATGTCTGGCTCTGGGTGACTAACCACATCATCATAGTAATCTGGTTCATTAAGATCTTTTTTATATAGTTCTTCCATGTATTCTTTCCATCTCTTCTTGATCTGCCCAACATCTACTATGTCTCTACCATTTTTATCCTTTATTGTGTCCATCTCTGGGTGGAATGCTCCCTTGATGTTTCCAATATTCCTGAAAAAAACTCAAGTTTTTCCCCTTTTGTTGTTTTCTTCTATTACCAAACACGGCTCACTGAAGAAGGCATTCTTGGCTCTTCTAGCTATTGTTTGAAACTCTGTATTTAATTGGATATACCTTTCTCTCTCTCCCTTGCTTTCCACTTCTCTTGATTCCTACACTATTCATAAAGCCTCCTCAGATAACTATGTTCATAACGTAAGATACTAAGCAAATAGAACAAGTCCCTAAATTGGCAACATTATGTCTTCTTTCCTCTTGGAAATTAGGCCATAGTAAGTTACCCTAGGAGCAACCCTCCTCATGGTGGGCCAGCATACTCAGGAGGAATTTGGCTTAAGTCAATGAATAGTTTCTGTATTTACTTTTGCAAAAGGACTACCCAAGGAGGAAAAAAAAAAAAAGGAAAGAAACAAAAAACAACATCAGAGTCCCTAAGGACTATAGTTTGGGTTGGACCTCTCTTTAAAAGAATTACAAAAATTGCAATTGGCTACTCTTTAGGGAAAAAATTAATTTTCATTCATATCTCAAGTCATACTTCAAACAGTTTCATACAGATGAAATATTTTAAAATGTGAAACAGAGCCATAAAAACTATAATAAGAAAATACAGGTAGATTTCTATGCAATCTTGTAGTTAGAGATGTTGCTATTCATTCAGTCATTCTACAAACATTATGTGCTAATAAGCATTAGAGACCCAGTAGATCACACAGACACAATTCCTGTCCTGATGGGAGTCACAGTCTAGAGGGGGAAAAAGAAAATAAATGAAAAATAACTGCATATTGATGCATGCTTAAAGGGGAAAATCCTGCAGAATTATGATATTGAGAATACTAGAGGGAAAGACCAGTGCTAAATTGGAAAGCATTCTGTCTCAGGAGAAATTTAAGGTGAAGCCTGAAGAAGGAGGACTATGACAACAGCTAACCACTCATATTCTTGTTCAGGCAAAGGTTGAGCTGTGGACTTCCCAGGTGGTTCAGTGGTAAAGAATCCACCTGCCAATGCAAGAGACACAGTTTCAATTCTTGAGTTGGGGAGATCCCCTGGAGAAAGAAATGGCAACCCACTCCAGCATTCTTGCCTAGAAAATCCCATGGACAGAGAAGCCTGGTGGGCCACAGTGTTGCAAAGAGTCGGACATGACTTAGCAACTAAACAATAACCCACTCATGTTCACTCTACGCATAAGGTAGTTTTCTAAGAGCTGTGCGTGAATTAACCCACTTAGTCCTCTTCAACAAGGTGAGTTAGGTACTGCTACAATGATGACTCCCATGTTACAGGTGAGGACAAGGAGAAGCAGCTTGCCCGAGGATGCAGAGCTAGTGAACAGAAAAGGCAGCTGAACCCAAGCAGCATGCTCTGGAGCTCTTCTTCTTGAAACTGGCTTTCTAGGGGAAGATTCAGCCATAGGAAGGTGCATGAGTACACGTGTGTATACAAGCACATGTTCCAAGCAAAGGAACAGCACCTGCAGAATCCTGGGAGCAGGAAAGAGGTTGACATGTTCCATGAATTGAAAGAAAGCCAATGTGGTGGGAACATGGTATTCAAGTATGAGTGGCAGAGGTGAGGTCAGAGAGCTGGCAAAGCTGGATCATGCCAGGTCTTGCAGGCCATGGTTAGGAGAATGCCACAACTGGCCTAGGCGGGGGTGTGTCAAGATGTGATTACACTTGAAAGAGATCACTCTGCTATGTGAAGAACAGACTTTGAGGGAACAATACCAAGGCCTTCTTACTTCATAATTAGTCTATGTGGAACCAGAGAAAAAAGATTCAAACCACATAAAATTAAACACTTATTTTAAAAAAAAACTGTACAAAATTCAAAGGCAAAGGAGACAGATCTATAATATTTTTTACATTTAAAGATAGTTTACAATAAAAGATTTACAAATTAGCAACACAAAAAGAAAAAGTCCCTTTGGAGAAATGGGCAAGGAACATGAACGGAATATTCACAAAAGAAGAAATATAAATGGCTTATAAACATATGATAAATGTTCACTTGTGCATACAACTGGAAAAGATTTTTTAAATTCTATGATCTAATGTTAAGAATCTAGGAAAAGAAAACACTTATATACTGTCAGTGGATTGTAAATGGGTTGTTTTTCAGGTAATATAGAACAAAAACCTCTTTCTTGACTTTATATTAAGAATAATTAAGAGTAGCCTCAAACTATAATTAGGAGGATGTGCACTGACACATGTCTAGAGGGAGATATTTTAAGTACATACATTCCTAAACCACACTCATCTACCTTTAATAATTATGCAGCAACGACACTGATATGGAGAGAAGTTTCCAAGGTTGCATATTTGTATTTAAAATTTTTATGTAAGCATATACACATGGAAAAACCTCTGGAAGAAGAGGGATTTAATGATGGTAGGACTGTGCATTTGCTTTTTTTTAATTTTATATTTTCTTACAAGTTTTAAAGGTTACACTCTAATTTAGTTATTACAAATATTGGTTCTATCCCCCATGTTGTACAACACATCCATGTAGCCTATACTACACACAAGGCTTTGTGCGTATACACACAAAGCGTATCTTTGTTTGCACCTCCCACTCCTTCCCCTCTTTATTGCCCTTCCTCCCTGCTCTAGTAACCACTAATTCGTTCTCTATATCTGTGAGTCTGTTTTTTTGCTCTATTCACTAGCTTGCTGTATTTCTTTAGTGATATAGGTGATAACGGCTTTTAACGCCTACGAGTGCTCAGTCACTCAGTCATGTCTGACTCTTTGCTATATAGGCAAGAATACTGGAGTGGGTTGCCATTTCCTCCTCCAGGGGACCTTCCTCACCCAGGGATTGAACCTGCATCTCCTGCACTGGCAGGCAGGTTCTTTACTGCTGAGCCTCCAGGGAAGCCCTTGTAGGAGACACAGGAGACACAGGTTCGATCCCTGGATAGGGAAGATCCCCTGGAGGAGGAAACAGCAACCCACTCCAGTATTCCTACCTGGGGAATCCCATGGACAGAGAAGCCTGGTCGCTACAGTCCATAGGGTCACAGACTCAGATATCCCTGAGCACACATGCATTTACTTACACAACTGCTACAATACTTATCTTTCTCTGTCTGTATTTCCCTTAGCAAAATGCCCTCAAATTCATCAACACTGCTGCAAATGGCAAAATGTCATTCTTTTCTTATAACTGAGGAGTATTCCATTGTGTGGAATACTACTCCTTTATCCATTGCTGTGGGACACCTTTATCCATTCATTTATTGATGTATATTTAGGTTTCTTCCACATCTTGGCAAGTGTAAATAATGCTCTGCTGTGAACACTGGGTACAAGTATCTTTTTGAATTTATGTTTTTGGTTGGTGTTTGTATTTTTTTATATACCCATGAGTAGAATTGCTGGGTCATATGGTAGTTCTATTTTGAGAAACTTCATTATTGTTTTTCACAGTGACTGCATCAATTTACATCAACAGCTTAAGACGGTTCCCTT
Organism: Neotragus moschatus; assembly: GCA_006410615.1. Lineage (NCBI taxonomy): Eukaryota > Metazoa > Chordata > Mammalia > Artiodactyla > Bovidae > Neotragus > Neotragus moschatus. The sequence goes on from SJYA01001205.1 coordinate 416,534, forward strand.
TCCTCCACACCCTCAACAACATGTGTGATCTGTGTTCTTTTTGATGACAGTCATTCTGACAAGTGTGAGGTGACAGCTCACTGTGGCTTTGATTTGCATTTCCCCGATGATTAGTGATGTTTGGTCATCTTTTCATGTGCCTGATGGCCAACGGTGTTCCTCTTTGGAAAAACGTCTATTCAGTCCTCTGCCCATTTTTTAATCAGGTTGTTTTCTTGATGTTGAGTTGTATGAACTGTTTATGATTGTTGGATATTAATCCCTAACTGGTCATATCATTTGCAAACATTTCTTCCCCTTCAGTAGGTTGTCTTTTCGTTTTGTCAACGGTTACCTTTGCTGTGCAAAGGTAGTAAGTTTAATTAGGTCCCATTTGCTTACTTTTGCTCTCATTCCTTTTGCCTTAGAAGACAGAGATGTCTATCCTCTGTCTCTTCCTTCTCTCTTCCCTGCTTGCTGCAAAGGAGCCTCCTCCAGCCAGGTGCTCAGCCAGCCCATGGTCCTGCAGTCCTGGCCCCTTCAATTTCCTGCTCTCTTTTTGACCTCACTACCCATGCCCTTTCCCTTCCTTCCTCCCTCCTCCCTGGGTCCCTGCCTTCCTTCCAATATGACCTTACCCCACTCTGCTGCATTCTCCCATGGCACCCCTCTTTGCTCCTTCCTGTCCTGGTATGTTTCCACACCTGGACAGGTGTACATCTGTACCTCTTCGGTCTATCACTGTGTCCTGTAGCATCAAGAGTACAGATTACAGTCAGAGGCTTGGAGTACAGACTCAGCTCTGCCAGAGTCCGCTTCCATGACCTCAAGTGAACAACTCTCTTAATTCCGCCAAGTCAACTTCTTCCTCTGTAAAACAAGGTTAATGATACCTGCTCCACCTCCCTCAATTATGTTTGAGGATCAAGCAAGATAATGCATGTAAAAGTGCTCTGTGAGCTTATAAAGCACTTTAACATTCTAGTTATTCCTATTACTTCTCTCCCCTCAATATCCTGACCCTGCATCATCAAGGGAGCCTGACCTTCAGGCTGCTCATGCTGTTAACACGTAATAACAATGTCAGCATCTGCAGTTTCTGCTGTGAATTACTAATTCGGTAATGATCATATTTAATTTAAAACAAATACAGTTGACCCTTGAACAACATGGGAGTTAGGGGTGCCAACCCTCCACACAATCAAAAATCTATAGTCGCCCCTCCATCCATGTCTGCCTTCCTCAGAATCCAGAGTTCCACATCTGCAGATTCAACTAGCCACAGATCATACAGTACTGTAGTATTTACTCCTGAAAAAATCTGTGCACCCATGCAGTTCAAACCCATGTGGTTCAAGGGTCAACTGCATATAATCTATGGTTTTAGAGTTACATGAGCATGGACTTTTGGAAGACAACAGCAGTAGCCAACAATTACTGAGCTCAAACCAGGAGTCATGCACTTGTTCTAAAATTGCTGATCAATCACTCAGTTGTATCTGCCTCTTTGCAACCACACGCACCACCCCAGGAGAAGGCTTTATTATTATTTCCACTTGTTGATGGGGAAACTGAGGCAGAACAATACTGCCATGATTTGAACCCAGGCATCTAGCTCTGGAGCCCATGCTTTTACCCACTGTCCTGCAATGCCTTTAATGACTAAGTGAGGTCTACAGTGGAGGGAGAGAAACCAGTCAGGAGCCTAAGGCTCTAAAGGATTAGAGACAAGAAGATGGACTTGACCTGCACTCTTTTAAAAAGGCAAATGAAATTATTCATTTGCCAACTACTTATGCTGTTGAGGGCTTAGGGTCATCAGGTACTTCCATATTCTGCTGGTGGGAATATAAACTCCCACAACCTTTTGAGAAGGCAATTAGCAGAATGCATCAAACACCTGAGGGATCCATTCCCACACTGTGGGCTGACTCAGCAATGCCACTTGCAGCGATCCGCACTAGACAGACAACCATGGACATACACAAAAGATGTTATTACAATGTTGTTTCTGAAACTGCGTAAAACAAGTAAATGTCCAATGAAAGGAGATGAGGTAGAGAAACCATGATATACCAATATAAATGAATACCTTCTAATGTGAAATAATGCTGTAGAAAAGAAGGCAAAGCATGTTGTCAAGGAAGAAAAGCATGTAAAAAAGCCTGTTGGTATGGGCTTTGGCATCTGACTGGTTCAAGTTCTGAGTAGGTTTACCAGTTTTCTGAACATGGCAAATTATTTACTTTTTCTGAGCCTCAACTCTCTTGTATACAGATGGGGATAAGAAAAGCACCAACCTCCCAGGGTTGTGAGAATCAATAAAGTAATGTATATAAAGTGGTTGGTATAGAGCCTGGCATGGAGTAAACCTGTGATAAATGTTCCTCATTTGCAAAAATATAACAAGTTAACACACATGACACACACACACCCCATTACAAATATTTGTAAAAACAAGTATTATAAATAATGTAGTACAATTTTAACCCTGGTTATCTCTGGAAGTGAAGTAACAGATTTTTTAAGTTCTCTGTATTTTCTCAATTTTCTTTATTTGAACAAAGCCAGCAATACATTAACATTTAAGTATCTTCATTTTATTCAAGTAGCCTTAACAATAAATATTCCTTTCAATCTATTAAGTTTTCTAGTATAACCCAGTCTATGCATATTGTGTTTAAGGAAATGGGGTACTTTTGTTGATTTAATGTGAAGAGTAATACATTTCCCCTTTTATTTTTCTAACAGCTTGCTCATATTTCATTATATAAAAGTCTTTTCTGCACTCATATATTTTCATATTAAGAGCACTCTGAAGGGATTATTAGAGCATAAAAGCTAGAAGAAAAGAATGGATTAATGTCTCTTAAAAAGTAAAGTTAAAGAAGATAAACATGACAACTTCATGATAGTTATATGGGAAAAAAGTATACCTTACCTTAAGTATGTAAGGCCAGAAATTACTGCAATAAATATCTCAACCTCATGGATAATTTCTTAGTGTGGTCAAAAAATGGAAGTAATTCAATAGTTCAGCAGTCCATCCAGTACAGTGACAATCATTCTGAAAGAAAAGAAGAGTCTCATTGTGGAAAATGTGATGGGGCAATACTCCTTTCCAATAGCAGAGGGGAATCAATTACTAAAGACGGCTATGCGGTTTATTGTGGTTAAGGCATTTTCTGGTTGCCGGTGGAAGTGGCAGACCAGAAGTAAGAAAGCCTAGGATGTCATCATACCTCCTTTCCTTTAGGCAAAAGCTAGTCACTAGCTCTTGGGGTGTCTCACCATCAGTTCACTTCTACTTCATGTGCTTCTCTTCATGTATCCATCAATATGTACATAAATCAGCTCACAAATACCATCACTTTTTATATTTGGTATCTTTGTCATTTCGGAATCAGACTAGCCCATAAGAAATACATGCCTTTCTCTGAAAATCAGCTCTGCTGAGCATCTTCACTGTGAACTGCAGTTCCCCTGGATTAAAACTCTGGGACTGCTTTCGTGTGATCCCCTCCATCACTGGCCATGACAGCATCAGTCCACCTCCACTTTCCCTTCAATGTCCTGCTGCTCTCTACTCGTTTACTCCTATGCCTGGTACCTCAGCGGGAAAGAATCTGCCTGCCAAGGCAGGAGATGTGGATTTGATCCCTGAGTCAGGATGATGCCCTGGAGAAGGAAATGGCAACCCACTCCAGTATTCTTGCCTTGGAAATCCCAAGGACAGAGAACCCTGGCGGGCTAGAGTCCATGAGATCACAAGAGACTTGGATATGACTGAGTGACTAAATAACAATAAAACATGCCTCCACTAGTACCAAAATCTGTGGCACCCCCACCTGTTTACAACAGCAGCCTGATTTCAACATTCTCCATCCTCACTGTGCTTTGAAGTCAGACGTGTTCAATTCTGGCCTAAGTACTCTAAAAACTCAGACACATTGTATTTCCTCAGAGCTCACTTATTATATATAAAATGGGGATGATATCATCTACCTCCAAAGTTGCTGTAAGAATAAGAACTATGCGATCTTGCACCTGACATACAGCATGTACAGCAAATATTAGTCACCCTACCCCACCTTACAGGATACCTCCAGCTCTGAAGTTCTTTGTTCTTCTCATCTCCAAATCTAGCATTCTATTACATCCACATCTCTTATATCCACAGTCGTAATACATTTCTCTTCCATTAAATGTAAACTCCTTTGCTGGCTTTCAGGTTCCTTCATAATCTGGCTCTACTTTATCTTATCTTCCAGCTTCCAACAAACACCTTCTGTCCTAGGCAGGTAAGTCTTGTTACGTTTCAGAGAACACATACTCCTATACCCCGCCTGTGCAACTATCATTCTCCACACAGGACACAGCTTTTCTTATCCCCTCTGTGAAGCCCATCTCAGGTTCACAGACTCAGAGATGCCACCTTCCAGATAATTTAACCCTCCCAGTTTCTCAGTGGACTGGCCATTGTTTTGAGTTTATTCAGCTTAGTTCTCCAACTGGAAAGTGACTATTTTGATTTTTTAAACTTGTTTTTCATTTTGGCATGGACTACATCAAAGCTTTTACAAATCTGGTTTGTTCATTTGTTTGGCATCATCTCTACAAATGCTCGTTGAAATTTATAAGCCTTTGTGCCTTGACCTAAGATTCTCTTATTAATTCCACTATTTTTGTTGTATGGAAGGAGCTTATTCTGTCATCAGTAAGTAGACCATTCATAGGCAAACTGGGGTCTTTTCACAGAGCCAGAGATGACATCTAAGTATCTACAGTGCCTGTAGATTTTGAGTCCAAGCAAACATATTCTAATTCCAAAAGCCATTTTATGACCCAAACTCTTAGCAGCAGCAAGAATGACTCACAGTGAGGAAAGACTAGCTGCTAAACTTTTACCTCAAAAAAAGATGAAGCACTAGGAAAATGAAGCTTCTAAGGGGAATTAGAAGACACAGTGAAAGCTCAAGGGAGACGGAGGAAGATAAGCCAATGAAAAAGACAGAATGGTTACAGAGGCAGGAAAATAACTGTAAGGGTAGAGAGGCACATCAACCCAAAGACAAGTGACTTCAAATGCTGTGTGTGGAGACTAACAAGATGTCCCTGGATGTAACAATTACTAGGGAGTCACTGGGGACCACTGAGGACAGTTTTCAATAGGGCTGGTCCAGGATGCAGACTGAAAAGGATTAAGAAGAAGCTGGGTGAGCAAATGGAGACAAGGAAAGACTTTCCTGTCAAGAATTGTGGTTATCAAGTCAAAGGGGTTATGGTGGTCATTTTCTACACTGAAGTTTACTTAACAGTCTGATAAAAACTCTCATTCTTATTTCCTTGCTCTATGCCTTTCCATATACACAGAGCTTGGCTACTGAAAATAATTTAATGCAAATCCTTCCAGCCTCTCTCTCCTGACACCACTCTTGTGCTCTTGTGCGCCTGATTTCGGTTCTCTAAGAAACCTTATAGAACCATTCAACAGCTATATGCTATCAAGTCTGAACGTCTGAATTATATGTTCCTGCTCGAGATAAATGACAGTTATTCATTTAGCAAAGAAAAGGAAATGTATCAGATACACTGAAATGTATCAGATCAACAGAGCAAAAGTCCAGATTCAGCTAAGATATCATATGACTTACCTTTGGGTAACCTACATAATATATGCTGATTTGTCAAAAAGATAACTTTAAATATTTCTTCTTTCTTTAAGGGTCTTTACCAAAAGTTTATAAAAATCAAATATGAATAACAAAAAAATTTAAGCACAATTAGCATTTTTTACTCTCCTTCTATTTTGATATGATGATGTCACATTTGTAAACATAATAAATAAATGTGTAAGCATATTAAATTTCTATTAAAAGTGAATTCTAGGCATTATTTTGTAACCTATTTTTCCCATTTATTTTTATCCTGATGGAAGTGTTGTGTCGTTTATTAGCCTCTTACCCCTTCAGTTTTAATGAATGTACAATCATCAGTTTTAATAAACCTCCCTGAAGCATTTCAGTCACTTTCAATTTTTTTAATATGTAAATAATACTAAGCTCTATACAGTCAACAAAAACAAGACCAGGAGCTGACTGTGGCTAAGATCATGAACTCCTTATTGCCAAATTCAGACTTAAATTGAAGAAAGTAGGGAAAACCACTAGACCATTCAAGTATGACCTAAATCAAATTCCTTATGATTATACAGTGGAAGTTAGAAATAGATTTAAGGGCCTAAATCTGATAGACAGAGTACCTGATGAACTATGGAATGACGTTCGTGACACCGTACAGGAGACAGGGATCAAGATCATCCCCACGGAAAAGAAATG